>RJWJ010015660.1:0-35797 GCA_004363605.1 Indri indri
GAAGTAGATAGTGATCTCCATCCTGGGCATCAAGGACAAGTCTTCTGTGTATATATGGTTTCCTTTACCCCTTGAGTGTGGTCTCTAAGGGAGGGAACTCGTGGGCCTTTGCTTGACTCCCTTCTACCTGCCACAAATCCTCCTAAATCTGTGGACCTGGAGCAAGAGCAGAGCCCCTTCCTTTTCAGTAGAATTTTAAATGTGCTCACTCCACATCATTCTTGCTTATAATAATGTGTTGTTGGGAGAGTGAATTGTAGCATCATGCTTGAGTTGGCAATAGCATAGAGCAGCTAATTTTCTATTCCTATGCTTCATCTGTGATTGCTACATTTACTGGCTGCAATACATAACTGATGGTTTTCTGTGGATCAAGAACCCATTGTGAAAAAGAACATTTTCCATTAGTTATTCTGTATGTAGACGAGCTTAGCTCTGCTGTTTTCAAAATTGTTTATTTTTGAAAATCAGTCTACTGAGTCGTTACTGCAGACTTTTGCCTAATTTGTGATCATATTATGTAAACAATTTTAAGGACTACTTTACTATTTAGATTCTTGTTTTATTTCCAAAGAGAAACTTAGCACAGCAACATTTAGAGACAGAATTAAAGAAAAACATTTTTTGAGCTATGCGTCTTTTCAAAAAAATAGCCATACTTTTCTTTTTTCTGAAATCTAGATGACTGATATATTTTACATAAATAAACCCAGGTAACTAATTATATTCATCTTCAGGAAGAGGAACACATGTGCCTTAATCATTTCGGTAGCCCTGTGCTCACGCACTCCTCAGCTCCAAACTCCTAAGGGAGGAGGGATTTCTCGTCTGAGTCAAGCCACTGAGTAGTCTTGGTTTACAGCGAGCATGGTCTCTGTGTTACATGTCTGTGTTGCGCATTGCTGCTTGTCACATTCCTGGATAGTACCTGATTCCCCAGAGAAGGATGCCCATTTAGTTGTGATGCATTTTCCATTTGTTGCAGCAGAATTGTCAAAGGAAGTCAGTTTCCGTGTTTTGGAAGCTAAGGCATCTTTCTCCCTCTGTCCACAGGGGAATTCCTCTCTTTTCCATTTCTATAATTTAAAGTTGAAGAGGAAGGAGGATATAAGTCTGTAAATTATCTATTCTGAGCCCTTGTCTATGCTTCAGGAGGTTGATCCTACAAATTACATCACTTGGGCTTCTGGTTGGATTCAGTTAATGGGAATCAGTGGTAGGGGGTTGGAGGATGGAGCAAAGAGAGTTTAGAACAATTTTCCATCCTTTCCAAGCTTGGCCATAGTTGGGGCATTGGCTGTCTTTCCTCCAACTGCAGTTAGTCTCTTTTATAAAGTTCTAGTTCTCCTTAGATTCTGGTAATACCTGTTGTTTCCCTTGGATCATCAGGTCAAGGGGTGGCAGAAGCTTCCTGCTGTTCCTGGTCCCTGGGTGCTTTGCTTTCCCTTTTTCCTTAACCTAGTCTGTACCTCTCTGTAGACAGCCCCTTCATTCAGCTCAGTTCAACTCTTTGTGTACATACGAGTTTCCTGCCAGGACCATGACTGATGAAGTAATACAGGCAGCTTTTCTAATAGTAAATCTCAGAAGCAGTTGTACTGCCATTAATAACATACTATTTAGATTTCCCAGTAAAGGACAGGAGATTTGCAGGGATAAATTCAGGCATTCCTGGATCCCTGGTGAAAGTAATATCCTAGTACTGAGAAAATATCACCCTTGGATTCCTATTTCCGTTGTCTCTGAATTTTGCACATTTCCTGGCATATACCAGACATTCAGAAAATAATTGTTAAATAAGTGAATGTTTGAATGAATGCACACACTCTTACATTTGTCATGCTCATATTACATGTGTAACTTTGTGTTTTTTATATTAAGCACAATAATTTCTTATGCTATTAAAGAAAACTTGACAAATATTTAATGGACACATAACAGTTCAAAATACCAATTTTAGATGACATAATAGTTCAGCCCTCTTAATTCTCTTTGCTAAGGTGAGAAACGGTTTAGTTATATATGTGGGTCTCAGATTTGAAGTACACAATAAACAAATGGTGCTCTTTCAACTCTAGCCATTTTCTGCCATTGGCATGCCAGCCTTGACCACTAAATATCCATTTTACCAGCTGCATCACTTTCAAACATAAATAGTAATAGGGTGGTTGTTAGAGTCCATGTCTGTAAAATGTGTTTGCACAAGTGACTTACTGCCTTTGCATGAAGTGGCTAGAAAAAAGGATGCCTAGTTGAAGAGACCAGTTGTGGGAGGAATATTTCTGCACATCACTGCCCTAGCCATATAAAGCCTGGACTAGCCAGACCTTTACAGACCTGGGGGGACACCAGCAGGTAAACCCGATGTATAGAAGAGACACTGGTATAATACCCAGCCACTCCAAAGTTTCTCACTCTGCTCTTAATGCCTGGAATTGCATTTTGATAGCAGCAATTCTCAAAGTGTGGTGCCCAGACTGGTGGCATCTGCACCACCTGGGCACTTACTAGAAATACAAAATTTGGGGCCCCTCTCCTGAAACAGAAACTCTGTGAGTGGGATCCAGCAGTCTGTGTTTTAACAAGCCATCCAGGTAACTTGATGCTAAAGTTTGAGAACTACTGGTTTAGGGCACTGATACTTAGCAGACATGTATTTATTAATGTAAGTGTGCAAGTTCAGAGTATGTTTGGTGGGGGATGGAGGAAAGTAATAGGAGAGATCTTACCCTGAAGTGGGAAAAGTCCTGGTGAGGTAGGAAAGAATAAGCTTTATTTTATCTACTAGTTTATTTTATCTACTTTACAGTCAAGCCAAGAGATATCTGACTATGATAGTTTAAAATGGTCCTTTGCTTGGCGGAAAACAAAACATGAGAAGGAGAGGGACTATGAGTTCCGGAATAGGAAATGTTAGTTGATGTGCATGCACCCAGGCATCCAGCTCTGTGACATCCATGCCTTTTAAGGCAGGAAGATTTGTGAGCCACCCAGTGCTTTCCAGCTCTCCAGACCCAGCTCAGCCAAGCTGGTTCAAGGTTGCTCTTCTTCCCTGAGCAGTCTCTGCAAATGCCCAGAAGGTCTTGGTAATGTAGGAGCCTCGATGCTGCAGGGTAAACACCAAGGGAAGATATTATATGGAGAAAGATGCTTCTAGTAGGAACTATAGAAAAATCCGTTCCTTTATGTGCCTTCAGTGATAGACTGCTCCTTGTCTCCAACCCTGAGAAGGGAGGACAAAGCTGCATAGCTCTTAAAAACCTTCAGGTTTGAGCCATTGTGTGCCCTTCTTAAGGGATATAGATTCTCAGAAAAAAGTGTCATAGTATTAACAATTATATGTATGTTAGTTATGCTTGTTCTACAGTGATAATCATTATTAGAATCAGAGCTGGTTGATAGCTTCCTGCAGCCCATTGAGCACTGCTTTTGAATCTTTAATGTGTATAAGAATCACCGGGGGATCTAGTTAGACTGCAGATTGTGATTCAGTACATCTATGCTGCGACCCAAGTTGATGCCCAAAATGATGAGCTCCCCCCGCCCACTGTAAATAGCAAAGATGTGGAGAAAGAGAATTATACCACTTTCTTTTTCCAGCAGAAAAGGATAGAGTGCAAATCTCATTAGTTCTTACAACTAGCAAGAAGCTATTATCTCTGATCCTCACAGTTTCTCTGGCAAAATGACTTTGCAGTAAACATTACAGTTTCATTGATACCACACGAGCAGCATGCTCAGGGTAATTTACACCGCAATTCTGCATGGCAACCTAAGAATAAATGGACATGTCTGTCCTGCTTTAGATTCAAAACCAGAAATCACTTGTGATTAATGGTGGAATAATTAAGCTTCTGTCATAAATTGCGGAAGCTGAAGTTCTCAAGCCGGCTTTTATCCTGCAGGGCTCTCGCAGAAGCAATCTGCTAGTCGAAGCAGTAGGACGGCAATTAAAGGGGCCATTTATTACAGCCATGTACACTAGAAAGCAGCAAGACAGTGAAACTTTCCAAATGTCTGGGAAATTAGGTCAGCATTTTCATAATTTAATTCAACAGGCCCGCCAGACCAGAAGTTATGATTGCCAACAAGATCTAATGCTGACACTTACTAGCTATTGAAAATTAGAGGTGAAGAAAGTCTAAAAATTCAGTGGCTAACACTGGTCTTGCATCCTGGTCAAATATTATACATTTGCCTTTTAGTATCTGTGACAATCAATCTTTCTGAATTTTACTTAAGGTCCCATTTCTGATGCAAACAGATGAGGCTGGAGTTACACAAACAGGGTAAGTAATTTCCATTTTACTGTTTCATACTCTACTCATGATTATAATATACATGTTTGCCAAACAGGTTAGTAAATATTGTTATTTTAAAGAGAGAGGCATTGTATTAATTTCTCATATTTTTATGGTATTTACTGGATTGAAATTCAGAGTAGGAGGCTTCCAGTGTTGTGCAAAGAATGTACCATGCTACTCTTCTGGGAAGAGTAAACAGCTTAGTAGAGGAGTAGCAATTAGAGGACTAATCAACTAGTTATGAAAGCTAAAGACACCCAGATCTTAGTTCTAAATATTAATACCTCTCTACAGTAAAACCAGGACTCCTTTGACAAATGGCTGATTTCAGGGGTGGAGTAAGGAATGTACAAAATTAGTCTGGAACACGTTGTAGTGCCAGAAAATAAGAAAATGCTCAAAAAAAAAAAAAAAAAAAGATGGGGACCTGTTAAAGAATATAAGAACGAACTTGAAGTAGATCCTAATGACTAAATCAGTAACAACATAAATAGTGATAATAATGGATTACAGTCAGTTGAATAAAATGTAAATCCATGAGTCCATAGTGACATAAATAATTTAAAAGAATCAATGGGAGAGAAGAGGAAGCTTTTCCTTATAGTAGCATCTCAAAGAATAAATATAAAAGAATGGTAAAAACTGAACATTTTCATTTGGCAAACATCATACTAATAATTACTTTGGGCAAGAAACATCAATGGATACTAAAATTGGTAACCAAAAGTGTGACAGAAAACTGGATATTGAGGCCATGTAGTGTCAATTTATCTCCCCATAAGCTATATATTAATTACAAAGCCAAAAAGAGTAATCTTATGATAGATACCACCTGGTATGGGTTGAATTGTGTTCTCCCTCCCCAAATTCATATGTTAAAATCTTAACTCCCAGTATCTTAGAATGTGACCTTGTTTCAAAATAGGGTCACTGTAGATATAATTAATGAAGATGAGGTCATACTGGAGTAGGGTGGGCCCCTAATCCAATAAGACTGGTGCTCTTATAAAACAAGGAAATTTGGACACATATACGTACATGCAGTGAGGGAGAACACATGTGAAAATGAAGGCAGAGATTGGGGTGATACTACAGGCCAAGGAATACCAAAGATAGCAAGCAAACCAACAGGACCCAGGGGAGAGGCGTGGAACAGATTCTCCCTCCTAGTCCTCAGAAGAAACCAACACTCTTGACACCTTAATCTCAGACTTCTAGCTTCCAGATCTCCGAGAATAAATTTCTATTGTTTAAATCACTCAGTTTGTGGTACTCTGTTACATCAGCTCTAGAAAACTTATGCAGTCTTAAATGAGTGATTAAAGTTAACGTCACCAGTAATGGAACAAATGGACGTGATGTTCTCCTGATAGAATGCACCAAGAAAGACACAACATCACTTTTGTGATATTTTGCCAAAAATGCATAACCTGAATTTTATAATGATGAAATGGCATACAAATCCATATTGAAGAATATTATATAAAATAACTAGCCAGTACCTTTCATAAGTGTAAAAGGTCATGAAAGACAAGGAAAAAACTGAGACTTGTTTCTGGTTGGAGAGACAAGAGCCATGACACAGATGAGACGGGTGGTTCTAGACTGGCTTCTAGAACAGAAGGGGACATTAATGGGACAACCGGAAATCTTCGAATGAAGTCTTTGAATTAGATTAGCTGTTATTATTGCATCATTATTAAATTCCTTATTTTGATAATTATACTATGGTTATCTAAGATGTTAATATTTGAGGAATCTTTGGTATGTAGGGATTCTTTGTACTATTTTTACAACTTATTTGTGAGTCTGAAGTTTTTTGAAGTGAAAAGTTAAGAACATTAAAAAACCCCAAAACAAAGTCATACTCTAGAGACAAGCCAGTAGAGAAAGTTTGATTTTGGGCTTGTAATCTGCCTTATCAAACTGTCAGTGAAACATTTCCACTTCTGTGGAGTGGACTAGAAGCAATTCTGAGCAATTATATGATACATCCATGGCCTTAGGCAATATTACATACAAGCCAAATAATTTGACAGAGATTCAAATATTAATTCCTTCCTTTTATGACATTTTAAAATTCTTTCTCCAAGTCTTTCTCTCTAATTTTTAAATTAATTAAAGCTCCTCAAAGATGAATGAACTCCTCTGATTATTCGAAATTGCATTTAAACTTGGTAAAACTAAAGGTACATCTCAGAATTCCCGAAGGACTTTACTATGCTACACTGATAAGGTCATAAAAATGCTTATGGACCTTTCAGATAATGAGGCTACATTGGTGGTAGACAGAACAGACAGTTCTTGGATGAAACCAAATGACTTCTTAACCTAGGATGTTCTCTTCAGCCTCATTCTTGACGAAGAAAGCTTAAACTTCTTTTCAGAGATCAATAACACATTTGGATAGAAAGGTTGTACAGTGTGCACACAAGACAAAGTAAGAATTTTTATTCTCTTAAAAATTACAACTTTTAGGTTTCTGTGTATGCTGGACATCTCAACCCTTAGTTTTTTTTGTGGGGCTGGAATTTGGGAAATGTCACAAACTGTAAATGAACCGTATATAACTTAGAGACTATTAAATGATTTCTCATACTGCAGTTGGGTATTTAGTGTTGCTGTAACAGTAGCTGGTAGACAGCATCTACCATCTGGTACAATTAATTTACAGTTAAGCTTCTGAGTTGATGTCTGTGATTTAGAGCAAGAGGAAGGCTGTACACACTGACAAACCCAGATGGGTAAAGTATGAGAGGAAACATGAGTTGGATCATGTTCTCCAAGAGGGAGAAGATTTACCATATTAATGTGTCAATTCAGGTTAGTATTTCCTTGACTTTCCAAGGGAGCATAATGCACGTCTTTCTTTTATTCACATGAGCATGTCTATAGCTTCTTGTGGCAGACAAATCTTAAGGTGACTCCTAATGAGTCACGCCTTTGTATAATCCCTTCTACTTGAGTGTGGGTGAGACCTATGACTTGCTTTTAACCAATAGAATAAATATGGCAAAGCTGAGGGAATGTTACTCCCTGGATTAGGTTACATTAATTAAGATGTCCTTTTAGCAGACTGATAAAGAACCACTCCCACACCCCCTGCTGGCTCTGGAGAAGTGAGCTGCCATGTTCTGGGGGCCTATGGAGAGAAAGCCACATGGCAAGGACCTGCTGGCGGCCACCGCAGCTGACATGGTCCCTGGCCAATAGCCAGCAATAAAACAGGAACCTCAGTCCCACTGCTGGGATGAATTCTGTCAATAAGCTAAGGCTGGAAGTGGAACTTTCCTAGTAGAACCCAGATGAGAATACAGCCTTAACTCACACTTTGATTGCCATTAGTGGGACTGTGAAGCATAGAACCCAGCTAAGCATACCCAGACTCCCGACCCAAGGAAACCTGAGATAAATGCATGTTGTTTTAAGCCATTAAGTTTGTAGTAATTTGTTATACATCAACAGAAAACTAAGCCCCGCTCTCCCAAATCTTCGTGTTATGACATACTTGACCTTACTTAAATAGATAGACACTTATTTGTCATTCAGAAGAGGCACAAACTAGTTTGTTTTTTTTTTTTTTTTGCTTACAAATAGGAATGGTAGATGTTACATTGTAAATCTATAAACTTCTGAATTATACACAATGACACATTCTCCAGCACTAAATATCACATATTGAAGAAATGTTCACTAACATTGGCAAAAAATAGTGCTGCTCACCAAGGACTCCACATGTTTTCCATATTTCCCAACAGCCATGTAACTATTCCATACCATTCACCCAGGAGCAGAAATAATATTTCACTTCCTCATTGAGGCAGTGAAAAGCCCATGCATCGTATCTATTCTTTCTTCTCCTGTGATGACAAATTCTGTGGCCACGTGTTCCAGATGACACAGCTAAGGATGATGAAGCTTCCTTCAGCTTGCGTCCCTGGAGACCCTTTAGGAGAGGAGCCCCCTGTTGACTTGTGTGGTTTATCTAACATGATAGAGAGGATAAGATTGGATATCATGAATCACTAGGATTTGGGGGTTGTTTCCACAACATAATCCGGCCTATCTTTATTCATTTAAATGCTATTAATTAAGTTTAACACACAGGATAAAAATTATCTTACACAGAGAAAAGAATTAAAATAAAGAAAAAGAAATAGGATATGTCATGTCTGGATGGTGAGATGACTAGAGAGAGATTATAAGCAATGGCTAGTTTCTTTGTCATATGAAAAATTTTCCAGAATATCTGTGGTGCCCCCATGTGCATGCAAATTATAATTAATAATAAAGGTTATTTTTTATGTTTTAACTTTAACTGGAATAACCAATGAGCTATCTTAATATTTGGTTGCTTAAAATTTTCTTCTTATGTCTAAGACTCTGTAAGTACTAAGTTCTACCAACCATTAAGACAACATGATATCTCACACTGAAGTATAAAGGAACAGTGTGATGTTACTGTTAATGTCAAACTATTTGTCTATTTCTGAGTCTTTCAGAAATAAAAATCAAGAAGACCCAGGTTTCTTTGAAGAGGAATAATAAAGGAGGAGTGGGGTATGATACTGTTGTCTTACTTGCGGAAGTAAAGCTGTAAGCCATTGCTTTTTTTTAAACCAAAACTCTGAAACATCAAAGGCTAATAATGAAAAAAAATGCTATAGCAACTAGTTAGAGGTGAAATCTTTGACAATTTTCAAAAATTCTGAAGTATTCAGATTTCACTACAGATGAATAAAGTCTGAAAATTACCTTTTGAAGTATTTGAAGTAGCTAAATTTGGTTAATCCTAGATACATTTAATTTTCCCTATCCAAATTCTCTGCAATTAAAAGACTTGATCATAGGTAGCATTTTATCCATCAAGCTGTCACTCTTAATTGTAGATATTTTTGCCACTTCATGAAAACAGTTCCTGTTCTTAGCTTAAATTGGAGAAATCTTAGGAAATGCAATAAAACTTTTGTAGAAATAGATCATCTAATACAGCACCTTACCTATACCAACCATCTTCCACCCCCAGACAATGGGCAGACCAGTCTGGTCTTTTCCAAGGTCTTTCCAACTGAATGAAACTAAATGAGTTTTATCTTGGTCTTGGGCTTAGGGACCTGTCTTTCTTCCTGAGTATAACCACACACACACACACACACACACACACACACACTCATACACACACACACACACACACACACACACACATTATGAATGAGAATACTCAGCACTTGAGAGCAGCAGAAGGATGTTGCTGACCTTTATTACTCTGTAAGAAGTTAATAGGAAACTGGATTTACTTTATGGTCAATTGCACTGGATTGAACCATATATATGTGAATGATTCAGATTATTCTGGGATTCTTACTTGTGTTTTAAGACATTTTCGGCTTCAACACTAGCTAACATTCTAATTCTAGGAAGAAGATTTCTGCTTTCTCCTGAACTAAACTCTGATTTATGAAACAATCCGTAAAGTGTCACAAATCACAGCACATTCTTTTATTCCATTGGCACAGTTAATGTTCCAAGTTAGTAAGATATCAAATGTTGAGCTGACATTATCTTGTAGCTCTCTAAACCTAACTTATTTGGTTTAAGAAAATCTCTCATGGGCATCTCTTATGGAATATAGAAATCAGGCATTCTTATTGCATTCTTTTATTAGTATGACTCTTCCTGTAACACTAACGCAAAAGAAAATTTCTGACTTTATAAATTGTCTGATGACTATTATAGTACCTGGGAGGTTTTTCTGGGAGGGATTCTAAGTGTGTTTTCTTTGATATATGGTTGAGTGCTAGCCCTAACTTAGGATTACCCTAATAAAAGACACAATCTACCCAGGCTCCTTTTTTCTCCAACGAGAATTCTGACTTCATTATCTATCTTTCTCGTGTGATCCAGTCATGCAAGAACCAAGTCAGTTTCCTAATTGTTCAATTTCTACTAGAGACTATCCAATATTTACTGGAGAGTCATGTTATAGAAATAAATGAAAATGGAAGTGTTCAACTGAACCTAAAGTAATTTTTCACTTTTATAGTATATAGGCTTCTTAATTAATGGTACCCATGACAATTGGAAAAATAGTTGATGAGAATTATGATGCTATTTCAGCAGTTGAAATGAACTGGAGAATGTGGTCCAAGCTATTCTTTTCACTAATTGATCACTTAATTAATTTTCTTATTAAAATATGAACAATATAAAGACACCATTCTATTTACATTAAAGTTAAAACTAATTTTATAAAACTTGCTTCCAACAGAGGAGGACAAACAGGGCACTTAAAGAGCTAGCCAAATATTCTTACCTGTAGGACCAGATCAAATATTTCAAATGCTTTTTCCAATCTTTTAATTTTTTTTTTATTTCAGCATATTACTGGGGTACAAATGTTTAGGTTACATATATTTCCTTTGCCTCTCCTGAGTCAGAGCTTCAAGCATGTCCATTCCCCAGATGGTGTGCACTGCACTCATTAGGTGTGAATATACCCATCCCCTCCCCCCTCTACCTAGCCTGACACCCGATGAACGTTACTACTATATGTGCACATAAGTGTTGATCGATTAATACCAATTTGATGGTGAGTATGTGTGATGCTTGTTTTTCCATTCTTGGGATACTTCACTTATTAGAATGGGCTCCAGCTCTATCCAGGATGATATGAGAGGTGCTAGATCACCATCATTTTTTGTGGTTGAGTAGTACTCCATTGTATACATATACCACATTTTATTAATCCACTCATGTGTTGATGGGCACTTGGGTTGTTTCCATATCTTTGCAATTGTGAATTGTGCTGCTGTAAACATTCTAGTGCAGAAGTCTTTTTAATAGAATGTCTTGTTTTCCTTTGTGTAGATGCCTAGTAATGGGATTGCTGGATCAAATGGTAGTTCTACTTGTAGCTTTTTGTGTTATCTCCATATTACTTTCCACAGAGGTTGTACTAGTTTGCAGTCCCACCAGCAGCGTATGAGTGTTCCTATCTCTCCGCATCCAGGCCAATATTTACTGTTTTGGGACTTTTTGATAAAGGCCATTCTCACTGGAAATAAGCGATATCTCATTGTGGTTTTGATTTGCATTTCCCTGATGATTAGAGATGTTGAGCATTTTTCCTATGTTTTTTGGCCATTATTCTGTCTTCTTTTGAAAAGTTTCTGTTCATGTCCTTTGCCTATTTTTTGATAGGGTTGTTTGATTTTTTTCTTGTTGATTTTCCTGAGTTCTATATAGATTCTAGTTATCAGCCCTTTATCGTATGTGTAGCATGTAAATATTATCTCCCCTTCTGTAGGTTGTCTGTTTGCTCTCATGATAGTTTCTTTGGCTGTGCAGAAGCTTTTAATTTGATCAGATCCCATTTATTTATTTTTGTTGTTGCTGTGATTGCCTTTGGGGTCCTCTTCATATATTCTTTGCCTAAGCCAATGTCTATAAGTGTTTTTCCAACATTTTCTTCTAGAAATCTTATGGTTTCATGCCTTAGGTTTAAGTCTGCTAGCCACCATGAGTTGATATTTGTGAGAAGTGAAAAGTGCGGATCCTGTTTTAGTCTTCTACATATGGCTATCCAATTTTCCCAGCACTGTTTATTGAATAATTATTCTTTTCCCCAGAGTATGTTTTTTTTTTCTGCTTTGTCAAAGATTAGATGGCTATATGAGGATGGTTTTATATCTGGGTTCTCAGTTCTGTTCCATTGGTCTATGTCTCTGTTCTTGTGCCTGTACCATGCTGTTTTAGTTACTGTAGCCTTGTAGTATAGCTTGAAGTCTGGTAAATTGGTGCCTCCCAATTTGTTCTTTTTCCTTGAGATTGCTTTTCTATACGGGGTATTCTCTGGTTCCATATGAAGTATAGAATTATTTTTTCTACAACTGTGAAAAATGATGTTGATATTTTAATAGGAATTGCATTGAATCCGTAGATCACTTTGGGTAGTATAGACATTTTAACAATGTTGATTCTGCCAACCCATGAGCATGGTATGGTTTTCCACCTGTTCACGTCCTCTGCTATTTCCTTCCTCAGTGTTTCGTAGATCTCCCTGTAGAGGTCTTTTACCTCCTTAGTTAATTATATTCCTAGATATTTTATTTTCTTTGTTGCTATTGTGAAGGGTATTGAGTCTTTGATTTGGTTCTTAGTCTGACCTTTGTTGGTATATAGGAATGCTACTGATTCCTGTACATTGACTTTGTAACCTGAGACTTTGCTGAATTTGTTTATCAATTCCAATAGTCTCATGGCAGAATCTTTGGAGTTTTCTAGATATAAGATCATATCATCAGCAAAGAGCAATAGTTTGACTTCTTCTGCCCTCATTTGGATGCCCTTGATGTCCTTCTCTTGTCTGATTGCTCTGGCTAAGACTTTCAGCACTATGTTGAATAGAAATAGTGATAGGGCAACCTTGTCTGGTTCCAATTCTAAGCAGGAATGCTTTCAATTTTTCTCCGTTCAGTATGATGTTGGCTGTGGGTTTGTCACATCATGGCTTTTATCATTTTAAGGTAAGTCCCATCTATGGTATTTTGTTAAGTGTTCTTATCATAAAAGGGTGCTGAATTTTGTGGAATGCCTTTTCTACATCTTTTTTTTTTTTTTTTGAGACAGAGTCTCACTCTGTTGCCCTGGCTAGAGTGAGTGCCGTGGAGTTAGCCTAACTCACAGCAACCTCAAACTCCTGGGCTCAAGTGATCCTACTGCCCCAGCCTCCCGAGAAGCTGGGACTACAGGCATGTGCCACCATGCCTGGCTAATTTTTTCTATATATTTTTAGTTGTCCAGATAATTTCTTTCTATTTTTTTAGTAGAGACGTGGCCTCGCTCTTGCTCAGGCTGGTCTTGAACTCCCGAGCTCAGACAGTCTACCCACCTCGACCTCCCAGAGTGCTAGGATTACAGGCGTGAGCCACCGCGCCTGGCCTCTACGTCTATTGAGAGGATCATTTGGTCTTTGTTTTCCTTCTATTTATGTGTTGAATTATATTTATAGACTTACGTATGTTGAACCATCCCTGCATCTGTGAGATGAAGCCCACTTGGTCGTGATGGATTATTTTTTTTGATAAGCACCTGAATTCGGTTTGCTAGGATTTTGTTAAGAATTTTTGCATCTGTATTCATAAGGGATATTGGTCTGTAGTTTTCTTTTTTATTGCATCCTTTCCTGGTTTTGGTATCAGGGTGATGTTGGCTTCACAAAATGTGTTGTGGAGGATTCCTTCTTTCTTGATGTTGTGGAATAATTTCTACAGGATAGGCACCAGTTCTTCTTTGTAGGTCTGGTAAAATTCAGGTGTGAAACTATCTGGCCTGGGACTTTTCTTTTTAGGAAGGTTTTTTATAGCTGTTTCAATTTTGGTACTTGATATTGGTCTGTTCAGGAATTCTATTTCTTCCTGATTGAGCCTAAATAGTGTGTGTGTTTCTAAGAATTTGTTCATTTCCTCCACATTTTCCAGTTTATGTGCATAGAGGTTTTTTAGTATTTGTAGATGATATTTTGTATTTCCGTGGTATCAATTGTAATTTCTCCTTTTTTATTCCTGATGGAGCTTATTAGAGTCCTTTCTTTTCTGCTTCTCATTAATCTAGCAAGAGGCGTATCAGTTTTGTTTATTTTTTCAAAGAATCTTCTTTTTGTTTAATCAATCTTATGTATAGTTTTTTTGTTATAAATTTAATTTAGTTCTGCTCTGATCTTTGTTATTTCTTTTCTTCTCCCGGGTTTGGGGTTTTGGACATTGTAAGTAGTAACAAGAGTAGGTGAAATAGAACAAAGCTTTGATTAGGGAAACCAGATAGACAGTTTTTGACTGCAGAATACTTCATACAAAATCAGATTTTAAATTTATTTATTTCCTATTTCCAAACATTTTTTAAAAAGCAGATGCTCAAATAATAGATATAAAGCAACATGAATACATAAGGATAAAGTAATACAAGAGAGTAAAGAGGAGATCCACTTGACCATATTTACTGCCAAGAGGAACTTGTTAATTGAACAAAAATTGTTGCTGTAAGAACATTTCTCGTGGCCCCTTGGGAAGCTCTGGTTCTTCTCACCCCAATTATGACATCCTATTCTTCCTTCCTTCTACCTTATTGTTAGTCCACTGCCAAATAAATGTTTTGTAATGGTTAGTAATCCATATATTAATACAGTGCTTCAGCAGAGACAGAATACTAAACAAATAGAAAACATTGTTACTATCTTCAAGGGACCAAAGGGAGATTGAGGTTCAAGAATATTATATTATTTATGTGGTAATTTACTTCAAGATACTTCATTTGAATTGTGTGATGTAAGTGGTTAAATATGTTAACTTTAGTATATAACACCATGTATATTATAGTATATACTGTAGCATAATAGCAGGATTTGAAAGACATTAATCAAAAATTATTACTCCAAAGAATTTTATATGTTCTTTGAATATTGTAGTAATCTACTCCTCAGGATTTACTAATTAGCGTAAGGAATGTTAGAAATTATTTTACGTTGGCTGAATGATTGAAGTTCAAGATACATGATTGGCTAAAACAATTGTACAGGCACCATCATCTTCTATGATCCAGGTACAAGAGTTGGTTATTAATAAACCTAGCTACTTAGCACTTACGGTGTAAGTATTATAGATCGAGAGATTTGTTTGATACTGTATACCTGCATTTTCCTGTTGCCTGACCCAAAAGAAGTTGGGTGACCTGTTAGGATATTATTGTATATGTTTTAGAATGGGGATCTCCTTCAGTGGGCTTGTTAGAGTACATATGAATGGAGATATTTTAGTGCCTGAGCATAAAAGAAAAGTTTACATGGTTGTTTTGTGTCTGCTTGATAATAAATGTCCTTAAACTCATCAGACTTTGCTCTGACACTTGCTTTCATTATAATATGGCTGAGAGATTATTGCCGAAGGAGACACATAGATTCAGTTTTTTAAATTATTATTATTATTTTTATAGAGACGGAGTCCCACTAGGTTGCCTAGGCTGGTCTCAAACTCCTGGGCTCAAGCAATCCTTTTGCCTCAGCCTCCCCAGTGCTGGGATTACAGGCATGGGCATCTGGCCACACCTGGCCAATTCCTCTTTCTTCTAATCACCAGAAGCCACTGATACTTACCCTGAAGTAATTGTCACCAGCTAACTCAGCTAACTGTCAAGTTGGCTGAGATAGGTGTACGATAGACAGCTAAATAAAAAAATCTTTGCAAAAATATAAGAAGACAGTCAGTGTTTTTTTCTTTCCCCCTAAAATATTAGCATCTAGCCTCTTTGTTGATGACCTGATTTTTGATTCCTTGTCTCATAATCACTCACAACAGGTGAGGTCAACCACAAAAGACTATATCATAATACTTCTCTTTAGCGTATTTTAATAAAACAGTGGTCATTAAATAGAGATCCACTTTGTTTAGTACAGATGTACCAAGATCTATTAAGAGAAATGATCAAGATATCAGACTTGGAAAATTCTGAGATTTCACTGGCCAAAAGGATGGAGACTAGAAAAAGACAGAAAGAAGTAATGATACAATAGGACAAAGACCATCACCTTGAACAAGGCCCTATGGTATAAAAGACACTGTCAGAGAGGAAAGAGATCTAAATAGAGCTCTGTGCCTTTCAGGGGCAATAATAACACAAAAATAAGTAAGAGACAGTGAGGATATCTAAGACAAGAAATCAGTGTAGAAACTTTTAGATGAAGACGAAACAGGGAATTTTCCTTTCCTTTTCTTTGTTTAACCAGAGAAAGTTTCATTTCCTCTGCAGAAAAGAGATGACATTAAGAAACTTATTCGGAATTGAGCTATTAAAAAGTACAAAGACTGATTGAAATAAGACTATAAATGGGACAAAAATCTCTCCAGAAAGATCCTTTCTACCTGCACTCCTATTATCTGTTTTGAGAACACTCTGGTGTTTTGTCCTTTTATTTCTAACCAGTATTTCTTGAACCCAAAAGTGCACTCGACACTCAAATATAATTTTAATATCAATAAGTGGAAACCAGAGAAAAACTGGCTATCACCCAACTGCTTTATCTCCTTCCAAGAAATCATTCGTTCAAGAAAGAGCAAGCAAGACATTTTTAAATTAAAAACTAGGGTGAAGAATTATTCTTTTCACTTTGGGTTGAATGAGTTCTGACATTTATAGTGAATTATCTAAAGATCTGGGGTCATGGTACAATATGTTGTATTCTTAATGGCACATCCCTCTGGCTATATTTCCTAGATTTTTAGTGAAGGCTAAAACTGTTCTTCTTTCTTCCCTTTGTTACACATAAAAAACCACATTTTCCAGTTGCTGAAGACCTGAAATTTTATAAGCTCCACCATTCCCAGTTTAAGCCTTGTCTAAGGTAAGAAGGGCTTTAAATTTAAAAAAAAATTTTAAAGTAATATAAGTAATATCTAAAAGGGAGGGGATCTATAGTATGACTCCAGAATAACCCATTGGACAAATTTAAACTATCTTCTGATATTTCTGGCACCATTTCATGCCTAAATCATCAATGAGATACATATTACCTGAATATTAATTATTTTCCATTGCTTTTCTATGTAATTTGATAATAGGAAATGAAGAATAAGAAGTAGTCTGTTTATCCTCAGGTAATTCTGACCTATTGGACTCTCTTTTATATTAGTCATAAATAGACTAGCTTAGGTAGCCTAATAGTTCCCAAGTCTTCAAGTATTCTGGGGTCTCCTTTTCCTTTAATATCTAAATGAAGTAACTCACACTTTGTGTCCTATAAAAATGGAAAGCAGAAACCCCTTGTGTATATTTTTCAGGATTCTAAGGATGGAACTTACCTTTTCTTGGTGGATTTCCATTACTCCTTGCCTTGAATTTCTCTTCCTAACTCAGTTCTTGAGTCCTGTCTGTCAAGCTACCTCTCAAGGCTGCTATCCCACTTTGCTTTGCTCTTCGAATGGCCTCTTTACCTTCATTCCTTAAAATATTACTAACAGAAGACTATGTGTAACAATCTTTTGTTGAAGGTTTGTAGATATTGCAGGAACTTGAGCACAGAAAAGAAACAATAAAAACAGTATCAGATATTCTGAATTTCACCATTTGGTTCCTTCCCAGTAAATTAGTTTTTTTTGTTGTTGTTGTTGTTTTAAAACCCTGGCTTCTATCCTATTACTAAGATTCTTCTACTCAGTCCCTCTCTCTTTTCTCATTCTCTCAAAAATTCTTTTCTTCTCCAAACTTTGAAGCACGCAGAACTTTCTTTCTCTTGAGCCCCCATGAATCAAATTACAAATGTGCTTTATTTTATGTGGAAAAGCAATTTAACTCTCCTTTTATTGAGTCTCTTATGTTCATATTTTTCCAGGGCTTTCACTTTCAAACAAAATGCCCATAGCAGGTCTTTCCAAACTAAAATCTATATTTACTAAAACAAGAAAATTAATTTAAAGATAGGTTCCAGTTCGTTGGTGCCATTTTGTTTTTATCTCTTATCATATTTATATAATTGTAAATTACAAGCAATTTACATATACTGCCATTAAATTCTTACGAGAACACTGTAGAGAAGATAACTATAGCACTTCTTCTGGAAAATGCATACAGGCACTTCACGTTTATTCCCAGACCCTTCTAGTGCCTGTTGTGTAGGGGCTAGAAGCCCAAGAACTTCATTTTCCCAACCCTTTTGTTAAGAGGGTTGTGCCAATTGGATGTAGTTACAGATTTGGACAGTGGAAGAGAGGCAGCAGCCATTTTTTCTCCAACATTGGTGGGCTTTAGCAGACATGGATTTTATGCAGCAATAAGTCTTCCTATTTCCCTGACAGTTACTAGTCTGGGGGCTACACAGAAGTGGCTTCCCGAAGCTTTCTGACATCAGGATATCTTCATTAACTTCCTAATCTTTGACTTACATCTTCTCTTAGCATTCCTTAAAAGCTTAGTGACATCCCAGTCCTTCCAACAAGTTTGTAAGCATTTAATTTCTTCATTTAAACTTGTACCAATTAGCTATTGCTTCACAAATGTTGAATAACAAGCCACACCAAAAACTCAGGGACTTAAAACAACAGTCACCTATTCTTATGTATCTGCAAATTGTCAGGGGTTATCTAAGTGAGGCTGGATTTGGCAGTGTGATTCTGCTTCAAGCCATTGATCCAGCTGGGCTTGGTTTGGACCATTCTACTCCAGATATGTTCAGTCTTGGGCCTGTGTGGAAGAGGCAGCAGCTACCTAGCTAAAGAGGAATTCTTCTCATGGCAGTGGCAGAAGTACACTGGGCAAATAGAAACATGCAAAGGCTCTTAAATTCTTGGTTCACAACTGGTACATTGCTACTTTTTTCTACATACCACAAGCCAATGCAACTTATATGGCCAGGTTCAAAGCTGAGAGCTAAGCATACTTTGTAGAAAAGTTATGCTAATGGTGTTAATTACAGGTGTTTACATTTTTGAAAACATAAGACTCTACAGAATATATTCATGCAAGGCTTTAATCATGGTGATGAGTACGGTAAAGTAGGAGAAAGAGTGCATAGAGAGGGCCAGGTTGCAGGGGGTAAGCTTGCTCTTTGGATCATAATCCACCAACACAACATGTGGGCTGTCTTGATTTCAAAGAAGCCACATCTCATCTGAGGAAGAAAGATCTTTTGTATTCCCTTGGTCGTATAGCTAAAACCAGGCTGTGTGATCAAGCTCATTATGAGAAACTCAGATAATGAAACCAGAATCAGATGCAAACCAACGATACATGTGTTTTCTTTAAATAATATTGACAAGTTTGTTTCTATCTGGTATATTTTGGACTCTAGTAAAGGACTATGTTACTCCTTTGTGTATTTTTTCCAGGTTTGGTTAAGGGTCAGCACCATGGTTCTAAGAGTCCCTGGAGAAATGCACAAAGTTACAACCCACACGATCTACTAATGTTGATGGTAAAGATGTGGAGAATTGCAGCCAATCATTACATCTTCCACAAGTCTAGTTATATTGGGGAACAAAGAGGGGTTCCTGTTACTTTGCAGTGAACCTGATGGCTACAGCCCAATGTATAAATGAAGACCTGGAGGAAAGCTAACCTAATTATAAACTGTACAACTGGAATTTGGAACAAGGTCTTCTGACTTCAAAACCAGTGCCCTTTTTACTCTTTCAAGTATTTGAATCAATATGTAAACTGAAATACTGATCAAGAATCAGTGCAAATTACTAAGTGAAACTGTGAAATGAAGGATTTGGCATTGATATTTAGCTAACTTTCCTTGTAGTAGCTTTATAATCACACCTCTGTCTCTCTCTCCATCTCTCTCTCTCTCACTCACAAACACACACACGTACACACACACACACACACACACAAACTAGAGTCTTAGAACCCTTTTGGTATATTGTGGATACTGAAACTATCTGGTCAGCTATCCCATAAGACCTGAGCTTTTCAAAATTTAGTGTACATAGGAATTACCTGGGGATCAGGTTAAAATGTAGATTGTAACTCAGGACATCTGTGGTGGGTCTGAGCTTCTGCATTTCTACTAATAATGTACTTCTATGTATTACAATGCTCTGTTCTGGTGGACTACACTTTGAGGATCAAGGCACCAGAATAATAACATTACCCTATATCCTCGTTCTTTTTTCGTTTCTTAAAAACTTTCTCTTTCTCTCTCTCTTTTTTTTTAATCTTTTTTTTTTATTTCAGCATATTATGGGGGTACAGATGTTTAGGTTACGTATGTTGCCCTTGCCCCCTCTCCCCCCACCCAAGACCGAGCTTCAAGCGTGTCCATCCCCCAGATGGTGCGCATTACATTCTTTGTGTATGCGTATACCCGTCCCCTTCTCCCCCCTCCCACCTCCCCGCTGCCCGACATCCAATAGATGTTATTCTTATATGTGCACTTATGTGTTGATCAGTTAATACCAATTTGATGGTGAGTACATGTGGTGCTTGTTTTTCCATTCTTGGGATACTTCACTTAGTAGAATGTGTTCCAGCTCTTTCCAGGAGAATACAAGAGGTGCTATATCACTATTGTTTCTTAAAGCTGAATAGTACTCCATGGTATACATTTTTTTTTTTTTTTTTTTGAGACAAGCTCTCCCTCTGTTGCCTGGGCAAGAGTGCGAACTTTCTCTTTCTGTATCGCATTTTTTTCAGGCTCTTTTTAAGGTAACTTAAAAAGTTCTCTATAGAAAGCTATATTTATAGCCCTTAAATATTCTTCAAACATGCTTAATATTTAGGGCTAGATAGGACTTTAAATGTTTATACTGTATGGCTGGTTACTTATTGCATCTCTGGATTAGTTCAGCCCACGATGCCACAAGGCTTGTCTGGACTAGACTGTCTGACAATCTGCTCTTCATCTATACCCCCTAAAAACTCCTCTCCTTTTTACAACTGGGGGTAGCCCTTCTCTTAGTTAATGTGGGATTTTTTTCTCTTTCCTACTTCCATGTCCTTGCAATAAAACTTTACAGCATCTTCTATCAAGAAGGTTGTCTATTTCTTGATCCTTTGAATTTGAACTGGTCTTTTGACTTACTTTAGATTCTACAAGGTGGAAATAAATTGTATGAGTTCTGAGCCTGGTTGTCAAGAGACTGTTTATGTTTCTTCTTGCTCTCTTGAAATCCTGAGCTGCCATTAGAAAAAGAGTGAGCTAACCTTTTGGATACTGAGAGACACATTGTCCAGCTAGAAGCCAGCCAAGCCCCAGTGGCAGAGTTAGCTACTCAGCGGACTGGCAACTGACACAGATTCAGGAATCACCTCAGTGAGAACAGCAAAAGAACACACTCTGTTCACTTACAAAATTGAGTTAAATAAATGGTAGTTATTTTAAGCCACTCACTTTTCGTTTGTTACCCAGGAGGAGCTCACTGATACATTTAGAGAGGATTTACATAACCCTAATTTGGTAGCCAGCTTTGCTAGGAATTTGTTTCTGACCATGTGACTCAGTTCTGGTGAATGAGTTCTGTTTTGTTCCTGTGAACAATCATTCCACTCATCTTGGATTCCTTTCAGTCCCAGTAACAGGAGTAATTTCATCTTCTTATGAGCCTGAGTCCCTACTTCATTCTGGCAAATTGGGATCTTTCTTTGCTCTCTGCAGTGTTCCTATAAAGGAATTTTGACCTCGAAGTAGTTCACGTGTTGGATAGAGCCAAGCTACCAGACCCCAGACCTCACCTGCCACATGGCCTTGGTCTCTGTACATTTCTTGGGCCCTGACTCCTGGTAATCATTGTCTTTATGCCAGGTTAGCCCCTCTTCTTTCTTGCCAGAATTCACAAACATCAATCGCTTGAACAGCCTATCACTGTGGGCACCAGACAATATTCTCATCTAATTAAAAATTCCTCACTGATCCCCCCCTTATCCTAAAAACAAAGTGCAAGCTCCTCAACATTATCTAATAAAACTTTTGTGACCTGCCTTCCACACATCTCTCTAGCTTCATTCCTCACCGTGGCTCCCTCACTCTGCCATCCTGCCCTATTTCTGTGATTGCCTCAGTCATATCATGATTCCCCTCACGTGTTCATGCTATCTCCTCTTCCCAGAATGCCTATTTTCCTTTCCTTTACCTGACCAGCCTCTGCTCACCATTTCTGATAATTTCCTCAATTGTCAGGTGCCCCTTCAACATCCTGTTCCTAGTTCTTACCTAGGAACAACTACACTTGTAATAATGTGCTTCTTGTCAGTGGGTGTTCTTGGAAAACAAACTACTTGAAGACAAATGAAATTCTCTCTTATGTCTCAGTTCTTGCTGCCTACCACAATAATTGATATTTATTTTTTCAATACATATTTATTGAGCAGATACAATGTACCATGTGCTGGGTCAGGCTTTGGAAATACACACTGAGCAAGATACTCAAGAAACTTACAACAGGTGAGATAGGCCATAAATAGGTTTCTATAATACCAGTTAAAAAGTTAATGAAATATTTGTATATTCATGTTCAGTATTATTCACAATAGCCAAAAAGTGGAAGCAACATCAATGGATGAATGGGAAAAACAAAATGTAGTATATACATACAATGGAATCTTATTCTGCCTTTAAAAAGAAGGAAATTCTGACACAAATAACAATGTGGATGAATTTTGAGGCTATTGCTAAGTGAAATAAGCCAGTCACAAAACGGCCAATATTTTATGATTCCACTTATACGAAATATATCTAGAGTAGTCAAATTCATTGAGATAAAAAGTATAATGGTGGTAGTCAGGGGCTTGGGGGAAGAGGAAATGAAGAGTTGTTTCATGGGTATAGAGCTTCAGTTTTGCAAGATGAAAGAGTTCTGGAGATTGGCTGCACAGCAGTGTGAATGCATTTAACATTGCTGAACCATACATTTAAAAATGGTTGAGATGGTACGTTTTATGTTGTATGTATTTTACCACAGTTAAAAACAATAAAAGAAGTATTGAGAGCTGCAATAGGATTATAGAAGAGAAGATTTGGGCCACCTCATCTAACTCTGAGGGTTATCAGGCAAGTCTGGAAGGCATACAGTGGAAGTACAGTTAGTACTGTACTTGTGGGTTGATGAACAATTGCATGAATTACCTGGAAAATGAATGAATGAATGAAGTACAGCTTTATCTTCTTGAATGAACTTCTTCCCATGAGCCAACAAAAATGACAGCTAGGCTTGGAAAATAAGTTTAGCCCATAGATGTCTAAACTAATTTTCTTTCCAACAGAGATTATAAGCATTGAGAGCTTGCCTCTTACAAGTTATTTTAAATTATAATACTATGACCTAATAAAGGTCTCTGGGAATTTCTTTATATGAATGGAGACTCCTGCTGAATAGGTAGACATTAGAGCCAAAGACAAGAATTCAAAGGCTCTGAAATATATTATTGCACATTTGTATGTAGGATGTTGGAGAATGATTAGCATTATGTCTCGAGCACTACTTTAGAGATAAGCATTCTAATACATATTGACATTTCTGTCAAATATTAAAATGAAATACTTGGTAAGGTGCAAATCCTCCAGATTTGTAGGGTATGGATTCTCATCTAATTAGCTAATTTTCCTCTCTGAATTTCAAGTTCTCTGTTATTTGTGTTGCATCATGACATAACATACGTGTGTGTGTATGTGTATATATATAGGTTCTAAAATTCAATGTCTCTGATAGAGTGAGTATATTAATTTTCTAGTACAAATTGCCACAAACTTACTGGCCTAAAATAACACATTTCTGTTAACACTTGACAAAATTTTAAAAAGACATTTATTATCTCACAGTTCTATAGGTCAGTGTCTAGGTGGGCTGGGTTGGATTTTCTGCTGAGGGTCTTACAAAGCTGAAATCAAGATGTCAGCTAAGAAGCAATCTCATTTGGAGGATGTGGAAAAGAATTCACTTCCAGGCTCATTCAGGTGTTGCCAGAATTCTGTTTCTTGAGTCTTTAGGACTGAGGTCCCTTCTTTTTTTCACTGATTATTGGTCAGGGATTGCTCTAAGCTCTTAGAAACCATTCTTAGGTTCTATCCATGTGACTCCCTTTCATCTTTAAAGCCAGCAAAGGTGCATTGAATTCTTCTCATGTTTCACATCTTTCTGACTTTCTGCAGTCAGCCAGAGAAAACTCTCTGCTTTGGGGGTCATGTGATTAGGTTAGGCCCACTTGGACAATCTCCCTATCTTAAGATCAACTGTGCTACAGAACATAACATAATCACACATTTCCTCCTCACACTCAAGAATATAACATAATCACATAACTCCTCATGGAACATACCATAATCACATAGCTTTGCACGGAATATAACATAATCACATATTTCTTCCCTATACTCCAGGGAAAGAAATATCTAAAGAAGGGCAAGGATCATTCCGTGTCCTTTGAATCTCTTTCTCATTTGAAAGGGATACTTAATGAATTTGCCAACTGAGAAATACTAATTTCACAGGGAGAAATGTATTTATTTGTAAAGGTAATTCCATTTTGATACAGGGTTTGACTTTTGGCAATAACATTCAGAAGGAGGGTGTTGCTAGAAACTAATCCCTAGGAAAGAAATCAGAGAATCTACTCTGTTTTCACATCTGTACTAATTGAGTGGGACCTTGTGTAAGCCACTTGTATATGTGTTCTTCCCTCTATTCAGAAGGAGACTTTCTTGGCATTATCAAGGCTAAAGGATAAAATTTAAGAATCAATTTTGAAGAGCAGGGAATTTAAAAAAATGATTATGTGGAACAAACCTGTGCTGGATTAGAAAGTGTGAAAAACTTGAAATTTTTTTGACTTTAGAAATGTAACTAAAATACTCAGAAGCATTCTTTATTTTTGATCAAGGTGATATTTTGGAATTTTGAGTCACTGTGCAGTGTTTTCTTTATTTGACTAAGAAAAGCATCCAGTCGTTCTCCTCTTTCCACTTACTCCTGGCTGGCCATACAAAGCACAGTGTCCTTTAGTTCACAAACAAAGGACCCAAGGCTAAATTACTGCTGGAGTTTCACTCTAAGAAAAAATAAATCTTTCTTTACCAGTGAATAAGTCTGCTTTTACTTGTTAGAAATGAGAGTTACACAATGCAGCCAAACTCATTGCCCAAATATTTTAAATCTGTTTATGTATTTAATCTTATGTCAAATGGACTCAAGTCCAATTTAGCCATGTATTTTATTTTTTTATCTCCCTATATTACAATATTTGAGAGATCTCTTGTACTTTCAGAAAGAAGCTTGACATAAGCTTTTAGAAAAATGTTTTGGAGGATCTGAGAAAAATACTTACAGTTCTGTATCAGTTAAAAAAGAAATCATTCTTTGTTCCCCCTAGGACCCAGAAAATATGCAGTGTTCTCTGAGAATGAAGTCTGAAGCTACCTATGTTGTACAGTATTTAAAAGGTACAATTATCATCACCAATATGAAAAATGTTTGTAATGGGAAACAAGAAAGCAAAGAGTGAGAGAGAACTTCTGAGTTAATAAAAGTGAATTTAAATCAATTCTGTTATTTACAGTTACTTGGAATAACTCTCCATTGTAAAGCCAGAGCACTCAAAATCTATTCTTTTCCTACAGCATGCAAGTAGGTTATGTGAAAGTTCATATTAGGTTTATTTTATTTTTTTAAATAGTCTGTGTCATCCTCTTTCAAACAACTTTCTCTTTCATACTATCCCCTCTAATTCCCCCTTTCCCACCATGTTATCTTTGATAAAGTCTTAGAATTCAGTAGATTATTCCTCTCTATCACCCAGGCACATTTTCTCAGGAAATTCTTAAAGGCCAAAAAGCTTTCATCTCTCATGGCAGACTGACATTCTGATAGACTGTAGGGGAAATTTAATTATTGTTGTTTCAATTAAAATTTTTTTCTCAAGGATAGGAGGCATATAATTTTCATATTTCAACTCAGATCACAGGAAAAAAATACTCACACATAACTTCTTTATAATCTCATTTCATTTTCTGGGCAAAAATTGTGCTACCCAACTTAATTATCATCTTATTCAAAAGATTTGGTTGGTGCTGAATAAATTTGGGTTGTTTCCATAAACTGATTCCAGGCTCAATAGAAAATTTGTTGTCATGGACAGTAGTCAAAAAGAATGAGTCAAAGGCTATAATAGCATTTCCAAAAGAAAATAATTCCAAACCCCTTCTGAAAAAAAGGCAACCTCCTTGAAAACAATAACCTACTTTGAAAGAGCCAGTAATTATAATATTTTTAAACTATTTTGTGAAACATTGAGATATGTTATTGCATAAATGAAGAGGTTTAGTAATATGAACTTTTGTCATTTTTCTAATGTAGTGTGCATATCCTATTTATGCCTGGCCACATAACAAATGGAAAACACACCACAGATCTCTTATTTTTTGATGCTTTTATCATGACCCACTGAAATTCAGTGGGCAGTTCCATACTTGTCTCTGACCAGGCTTCTCCTCTGCCAGTGTGAGCTGTGAAAAGAAGGGATTGCAGCGACTTCTTGACTTTGATTTAAAACTTTAAAAGGGAGAGGTAATTTTGTCCATTATTTTTTATTATTTTAAGTGAAGCAACTTATATTTTCCCGTGTGAAGATTTCTCTTAAAGAATGTGATTGTTTCTGGCCTTTCAAGATCTGTAAAATTCAAAATCCAGTTGTCATCAGGATGTTGATTGATTAACACGCAATGAAAACTCACCCAGAAATTATTATACTTGAGCTAGTGTTATTTAGAGGCATGACCATCACTTAGAACACTTCCAGTTACAAGATATTGAAAAACCAACCTAAATTAGTTTTAGATAGTATTTACTGGCTTATGTAACTCAATAGTCCAGGCTAGATATGACTTTAGCCAAGTATTTATCCAATATTAAAACAATATAATTAGTTCTAGTTTCTTTTTTTCTATTTCCTAGTTCCGTTCAGGCAGAGTCCAGATTTTCTTAGATATCGATACCAAGGTGAGATCAAAGATGGAAAGACATATTATGAGGGAAGTGCCTGTGTGAAAGAAAACAGGGAGTCATTGGGAAGTGTTTGGAGAGCCAATAGAGCCCAATACAGCAAAAGAAGGAGGGTGGGTAGAAGTGTTCTAGACAGCTGTGCAATAGAAGGAAGTTTCAACTGAGCTTTCTGGGAGTCCTTGAGATAAAGTCAAACAACAAAAGAGCTTTGTGTCTTCTGGAAACTCAGTCACTGATGGGGAGCAGTCCTTGGGAGGCCGTATCTTGGGACAAGCCCAGAGATGAATTTCAAAGTGAGCACCTGAGGCTTTCTGTCAGTCATGTTCCTGAGAATGTAGGAACATTCTCATGGCTGTCCTACGCAGATTCTCTTATCACATCCCAACACGCATGAAAATAGAGCCTGGGGCAATGTGCATACTCTCTAGCAGTCACCGGGAAATGAAAAGAAAGTCTACCTCTTCAAATATTCGAGATTTAGATTTCAATTTCTTTAACCATGTTAAAGACCTATTCATGTGCCCAATCTTGACCTACTCCCTACAGCTGAGGTTTGTATAAAATTATTGGCTTAAAGCCAAGAGGGCCTCTCCTGGAACTGAAAGAGACATCAGTTCTACTTGTTATTTGCTGGGTTGCTTTTGACTGCATTTAAGAGATAATCCGAGCCAAATTAACTTAAACAATGAAGATGTTTATCTTACAATAATAGAAAGTCCAGTCTGGTATGGGTGGATTCCAGGCACTGTTCAAATAAAATATTGACTCCATTTTGCAAGCAGTCTGCAGGGGTTACCTTTATTATCAGGCTGACTTCCCATGAAATTCTGAGATAAATACCAACAACAACTGAGGCAAGATGCTCCCTTTGTTCAAACCAAGCATGAGAGAGAGATTTCTCCACAAAATATGGACTGAAAGACATTCCTTTCAGCCTGTCTTTGTTTTGTGCTGCTATATAACAGACTAGCACAGACTGGATGATTTATAATGAATACAAATTTATTAGCTCACCATTCTGGAGGCTGGGAAGTCCAAGATGGAGGGGACAGCATCAGCTGAGGGCCTTCTTGGTTCATCATGACATGATGGGAGGCAGCAGATGGTGGAAAAGCAAAGAGAGAGAGAGAGAGAGAAAGCTCGTGCCTATGAAAACAGACCTACTTTCACAATAATGGCATTTGTCCATTCATAAAGGTGGAACCGTCATGACTTAAACACCTCTTAAAGGTCCCACCTCCTAAAACCATTAAAATGGAAATTGAATTTCCACATGAGTTTTGGAGGGAACAAACATTTAAAACATAGCACAGCCTAAGGGGGCCACCTGCTCATTTATATAACTATTCCTGAACAAATAAAAGCCAGCAAGAGAATGACATGTTCTGTTTGGCTTACATCTATCTGGCTTCTAAGGCAACCACTGAGAAAAGAGATGGGATAGTCCTGATTGGGTTAGAATAGTCAGGATGCTTGAGCTGGTGATGGGATCAACTTCCTTGAGGCACATGGGCTATGTGATTATTAATTCTATGTGTCAACTTCGCTAGGCTATGGTGTCCAATTGTTTGGTTAAACACCAGTCCAGATGTTGCTGCAAAGACAGTTTTTAGATGTGATTCACATTTACCAGCAATAGACTTTGAGATTGCCCTCCATAGTGCAAAAGGGCCTTAGCCAATCAATTGCGGGCCTGAAGGGCAAAGACTGAGGCTTCCCCAATGTGATGGTTAATTTTAAGTGTCAACTTTACTGAATTAAGGAAACCTAGACTACTGGTAAAGCATTATTTTGGGATGTATCTGTGGAGGTATTTCCAGAGTATATTGACAAGTGATCTGAAGTGGACTAAGTGAGGAAGATCCACCCTCAACGTGGGCAGGCACTGTCCACTTGGCTGGGGGCCCAAACAGAATGAAATGGCAGAGAGAAGAATTTCCTCTACTCCTGGAGCTGGGACTGCTCTTCTCCTTCCCCTAGACATCAGAACACCAGGCTTTCTGGCATTGGGACTCCAGGACTTACACCAACACCCCCCAACCCTGGGATCTCAGGCTTTTGGCTTCAGACTGAGAATTATACCAATGGCTTCCCTGATTCTGAAGTCTTTGGACTTGGACTGAGCCATGCTACTGGCATCTGAGGGTCTCCAGCTTGCAGATAGCCTGA
Source organism: Indri indri (assembly GCA_004363605.1). NCBI lineage: Eukaryota > Metazoa > Chordata > Mammalia > Primates > Indriidae > Indri > Indri indri. The sequence goes on from RJWJ010015660.1 coordinate 28,952, forward strand.
TGTGTGACTTCTTAGCTTTTATAATTGTGTGAGCCAATTTCCCTAATAAATCCTCTCTCATATATCTATATCTATCCTATTTTTTTTGTCTTTCTGGAGAATCCTGACCTATACACTAAAAAAGAACCAATTCTGCCTCAAGACGACAACATAGAATTCTTCCTGAGTTCCCAGCTTGTTGGCTTGCCTTACAGATTTCAGACTTAAGACTGCATCAACTCTTACCTGAATTTCCAACTTTCTTGTTTGCCCTGCAAATTTCAGACTTGCCACCCCCACATGAGCCAATTCCTTAAAATTAATCTCTCTTTCTCTCTCTCTCTCTGTCTCTCTCTATATATCCTATTAGTTCTGTTTCTCTGGAGAACCCTGACTAATACAGGCCATGCAGGGGAGAATTGAATACTTGAACAGAATTTGAGTTCTGTAAGGAGAAAGGAGGAAATGGATGCAAGGTCGTCAGCAGTAGCATTCATTCACTGCCAGAACAAAATTCAGAGAGGAAGGGAGAGTGGCTGGTGGGCAGGCTGACAACACATGGCCCTACAACAATGTAGGTTTTTAAGTTTTGGTTAATAATATGCTTAAACACTTGCTTTAGTAAATTCTGATAACTCAGGACTAGCCAAGATTAGCCAATGCCTACTCCTTCCCCCACAAAAACCCTACAGATTTCAAATTCAAAATAAATTATGAAGGAAACCATGAGTTTGCCTAGTTTTGAGTCTTAGGGCATGAAAAGACTGGATTTGGCACATTTGACACATTGACAAAAAGCCTGGATTTGACACATAGATCATTGGTGAGATAAAGGAGAGGGGAGTATACCTAGGAATCAAACAAATTAAATAAACTACACACATGTTAAGCCATGTATCTTATGCCTTTAAAATTATTGTGCTATTGTCATTAGTATCTGGTTTTATGATGGCTAAACCATTTTCTCACAACTGATATCATTTTAGTCTTGGATGCTCTGATGCACACATATGTCAGACAAAAAGCACACTTCTTGCACTCAAGGGGAGACAGGGCCTCATCCACTTGTATCTTTCCACCATTGCACAACTTTCCACTTCTTCCCCTTGACTTTGAGGACCCCTAAGAGAGCTCATTGAAACAGAATTTGACAGTCCCTGATGAAAGGAAGTGAATTTTTCAGATGACCCCTGAGTAATCAGCAGCTCCTCCATGTTCAATCACATCTTTTGTCCTGAAAGAGGTCATTTCTTTTTGCTGAACACATAGTCATTTCTTTAGTGTTTATTCCTTGATCCCTAAAAGGGATATTTCCATTTCATTCAGCAGTCATTTCTGATTGCTTCATACTGACTAGCAATGGTCTCTGTAGCTAGAAGACATAATAATCCAGAATTTCGTTTCTCAGATCAGACCAGGTTTCAGTTCAAATGCTCACTGTCCTCTCCCTGAGGGATCTCCCAGAATTATTTCCTTCCTTTTCTTCTCCTGATTAGCCCATCATGTTTCAGGCATAAAATAATAGGGCTAGCATAAGTGACATTTTATAAGTGGATGTTACACCTTGAGGTTATTGTATTGTGAGAGCATTTCCTGGACTGTGAAACAATATACTGATGAATATAACATAGAAATGCATGGCATGAAATCCTATCTGTATATTATCGGAGTTCAGAGAATCAAGAATTTCTGCTCTAAGCTATTTTTTCTTATTTTGTCAGTCAGTGATGGCAGCTCAGGGAAAACCAACTAAAGTAGGTTAGATTTTAGTTTTCAAGTGTCCTATCAAACCAATATAGTCCACTATAAATTTCAAATACAATACTTTTAAATAAAGAAAAGAAATTAACAAAACATTTATTGGAAACTTACTCTGTGTCAGACATCATGCTAGATGCTTTTATTCCTCTCAATATCCCCATTTTACTGAGGGAGAAACAGAGGCTTAAAGAGATTAAGCAACATGCTGAAGTTCAAAACAGAGTCAATCTTCTAAGCCTGCATTTGTTCCACTACAGCCTGCCAAGCTGAATTTTCCCATGCCTTTACCATAGTAAAGTGCTTCATGATGAATCCCCAGGTTAGCAGGGCAAGCATGTTCTTGGAGAACAGGACAAGTTATCTAGTTACTGAACACTCAGTTTTTACCAGGCACTGTGCTGGACACTTTCATACACAGCATCTCACAATTCCCATTTTTCTGGATGGGAAACTAAGAGTTTGAAAAGTTAGGTAGTAAGCCAAAGATCACAAGGCCGAGTGGAGGAACAAGGAATTCAAATCAGGTACTTCTGATCCTGTGTCACTACACTGTGCAAAGGTACATCATTTAGGTTAAAGTGTATATGAGACTACAATGTGCCATGAATATTGGGACTAAGTTATTAGTAACCCTGAATATAATTTTGTAAAATAGCAAAGTACCTAAGAGTAATAAATGACAAGTACGTGGTACAGACATACATAAATTCATAGAATGAGAAACTTACTTTGTCCCTCTCTCCTCACTTATAAATGGACAGAGAAAGTGGGTTCTAAGAAAGTGATTTAGAAAATGCTCTACACCCTTGTGTTCATAAAGCCAATATAGTTAAGGAAAGTGTTTATCTTGCTGAAGAAACCATTTCTCTCCTGGCATGCCTCTCTTAAATGATATCAGTGTCGGGGCATTTTCAGCGTAAAATAGCAACTATAAAAGAATTAATTAGGGTCTTCCTTACACTATATGAACCTATCCCATCTTCCTTAGCAATACCGTGTAAAGGACACATGAATAAGAATGTCTTTAAAATCCATGAGTATGTTTCAGTTGGGAATCTTGTTTTATAGCAAGATCTGAAAGTTTTGGGAATACATTTCTATATTAATTACTATCATTAAGGTGGGTAGTTTTAATTATGCTAATAATTACCTTTCAGTTTATTTCAGTTCAAAATATTTATTGGACATCTATTATGTTTCAGGTGCTGGACTAGCAGCTGGGGATGTTTAGGTGAACACAGCAGTGCCTGTCTGGCCGCTCTTCAGGTGACAGATGGATACAGATGGCTGGGATAAGAAATAGGACGGAGGAGGGCACAGAGAAATAGGAATGCATGGGTGCTAGGCTTCCCTGGAGCAGATGACCCAGGTTCCCAATTCATGGGTTTGATCATGGTTGAGCCTCTCTGTGGTTATTAGCTTTTAGCGAATGAGGACACGAGTATGATAGACTGTACTTCCTTGCATAATTAATATTATTTCCATGCTTGTGTCTTTCCTGGGTAGCTTGGTAAGTTAACTTATAAGGAAGAAGAAGAAAGTCTTTTTAATTGATTTTTTAAAAATTTGATTTACTCCGAACATTAGACAATACTTCAGGTGGATTTCTAACATTACCTTAAAATGAACATAACTATTAAATGCATGCTACATTAAATCTGAGCTGGAAACTTCCAATTTGGTCATGCAAAGCTGCTTTTTAGAGTACTGCTTGTGGAGAATCAATCATTTCAATTTATCTCATTTCAAAATAGCTAGAGCAGAGGGTTTTTCATGAAACTAATAGTGTCCATTAGTTCTTTAAAAAAATCAATTTATTCAAAGGTGGGATATTAGGAATTTCATAAATAAGTCAAAATTTAGGGAAGCTTATCTTAAATCAGAGATTAAAAGAGTTACCATTCCTTCACTGGATTTGCAAAAGTGCTGTAACAAATATGCTAATGGCGGATAGAAGGGCAAAGTTTTTGATGAAATCACAAATGGGAGAATGCTTACTCATCTCAACTTCGCTCATAGTAAGAGAAAATCAAACAACTGTTTTTTACTATTTAGATTGGAAAAATCCAAGTTTGACAGCATACTCTGTAGCAGAGAGGAAGTAATTACTCTCATATATTGCTGCTGGGACTACAAAATAATAAAATATAATACCAACCAAGGAGAATTGGCCGTTATGTAGTGTACATACAGGGTAATTATTGCTGGGTAACAGTATTGTTACTTCAAAACTTGGTAGCTTAAAACAAGCACCATTTATTCAGCTTACAATTCTGCAGGTTGGCCATTTAGGCTGTGTTCCGCCGAGCAGTTTATCTAGTCTTGGCTGAGCTCTCATACATCTGTCATTAGCAGAGGCTCTGTTTCGCTGATCTTGACTAGATTGTTTCTTATATCTGGGTCATTGCTGAGCAAAGTAGGCTGACTTGGCGGAGGCAATGGTCCTGGGAATGTGAGCAGAAACGTGCAAGGCCTTTTGAGGCCTGGGATTGGAATTGCACATGATCACTTTCACCACATGGGATAGACCAAGACAAGTCATGGGGTCACCCTTCATTCAGCGGGTGGGAGAATAGACTCCATTCATGCATGGGAGGATTTGCAAAGTTACAAGGCAAGGGCATGTATTAAATAAATATAGACAGAAGCATAGTTGAGCTCATATTTGCAAATAATCTACTACGTCTCTCAAAATTGCAATCGCTTTTACCCTTTGACAAAGAAAGCCCAAGTACTAGGCATCTATCCCATAGAAAACATATGAAAAAATAATATATATATATAAAATTATTCATTGGAGCACTATTTATTGCCTTCTAGCAAAAGAGGAAACAACCCAACAGTCCATCAACAGTGGATTGGTTTCATAAAATATGGTGTCTGTACACAATGGCATACTGAGTAGAGGTACATCAAAAACAAAAGTGCCTAGGAATTGAATATTGTTGAAGCTAGGTCTTAGTTCATTATGTTTTTCTCTCTACTTTCATACATGTATGACATTTTTCATAATAAAAAGGAAAAAAAGAAGGACTTGATTTTTTTTCCATGACCAAATAGAAACGAAACTTTATGAAAACTAAAAATGAAATAGAAAATGAACCCCACTACCTAGTTTTGTGTCAGAGGGGTAATAACAGTCTCTGAGAGGTAAGCTATTTACATCTCAAGCGCTGTAAACAATTTAGCAGAATTCAAAAATACTCATCAAAATTCCAGCTTTCTTGGCTGAGGGAGGGTTCTTTTAGTCAGCAAGCTTGACAGCCTCTCCCTAGGGGTACAAATGTTATAGGGAGAAGATAATTGCATGTTCAGAGTAAATATTCTCCAACTTTCTACAGCCTGCATCTTCTTAAATAAACTACTTGAATGGAGTTTTAGAAACCAGAAACTGATATGAAAAATATAATTTCCCTTTTGACATGTTTTTTATTTGCCTTTGCAATATCAGCACTTTATTTAAAAATAAACTGTTTATTAAGAGCCCATGCATTCAAAAATTCAGGTTGTAATGAATGTGTTAACAAATTGCTCATAGATTCCCCAAAATAATCCTGATTCTCATATCTCTAGTTTCATAAAGAGATGCTCTCATCCAACTATTTGACAAGCATTTCCAGCCACACAAGTTGATGAAAAATATCAAAGGTGTCATATCTTTAAAGGGAAAAATCTCTCCCTTTGAGCCCCGTGTGTTTTGGTTGAGGAGAATAATTCTGCTGTCATCTTATATTTGGAATGGGCATTTATTCTGAGGACTGGGTAAAGGCCTGTGACTGTGTCAGACCAATCAACAGGGCAGGAAGCATTTTGTGTTCCCAGTTTGTCAAGTCATCTTTCTGGACCCTCAATGCTGAATGCTGAATGACCCTCAATGGTAACAGTCCGAGGAGTCTCTAACTGGACTCTACATCATTCGACACGTTTCCGTGGTTGAGTGAGTACCATGGGTGCACAGCAAGAAGGCTGCACATTAAAGTGGTGTTGAACTTTAGGAGCCGCTTGCAATTGCTTACTTGACTCACTACACCATTGAAACTTGTAATGATTACCAGATTGTATAGCTTGTTCTCAATGTGTATTTTCAACTCATTTGTCATTTTTTATTTTTTCATCAATTTGTCATCATTAGATTGTCAGGAACCTCCTTTATTTGTTTGTAAACTGCCCCTAGCCCTTTGCTTATCTCACACTTTCTTTGGACATCTCAGTCATGTCTGTGACTTACCCATTACCTCCAAGAGAGATACCCAAATTTATAGCACCAGTGGTTCTTATCTGGGGCCTCCCAAGAGAGAGTCTCTCTGCTGATATAAGTCTCCTTCTTGTCATCTTGTGGGTGATTCTCCCACGTTTTTGGTCAGTAAAACAAAAGCTAGGTGAGAAAACAGAATGAGGTAACGATTTCCCTCCTTTCTTCTTGTTTATCAGTAAAAGGCAATAAGATGAATGGAAAAAAGAAAGCCCCACTGACTCCATTTTCACCAGTACTAGGAGACAAATATGATCCAAGGACTCAAGTAACTGTGAAGATGACTGGAGCAGCGAAGATCTTCACAGGAGCTCTGCAAAGCAAAGCCGCCAGGGTACAAGTGAGATGAACCCAAGGGAAACAGATCTCAGAGAAGACTGACAGAAATGTGCTTCCTGTTGGTAACCAGCCCATTCTGCAGTAACAATCTTTTATCCACGCATAAAGCAAGGGCTGCAATAGGGAAGAAAGACAAGGTGAAGTGTACCAGCTGGGCACAAAGGAGTTATCCAAAGAATATCTATTGCTTTCTATTTCATTCTTTCACAGGCATAAATTACAGGCCTAGCAAGTCCTATTAAGGCTCAAAGTGTAATAGAGACAGAGCTTCTGACTGGTGGGTGCCCCCCTCTCTGCTTCCTCAGTCCAGCTCTTAGCAAATGGTAAGTTTCACTCTCAATTTCGACTCTATGCTTATATTTGTTCCCACAGGAATTCCTTTGCTTAATGACTTAAACAAATAATAATAATGGTTCTGTAGCCACTTTCTCCCTCATAAGCCTGCCTGTGTGACTGAGATGTCTTGATTAGGGTGAATTCTTTTTTTTTTTTTTATATATTTTAAAATGTAATTC
>RJWJ010015661.1:0-35769 GCA_004363605.1 Indri indri
AAACTGTTTTTATTTTTTATTTATCTGTTTTTTGGAGACAAGATCTCATTCTACAGTCTGAGCATGAGGGCAGAGGTGCCATCATAGCTCACAGCAACCTCAAACTCCTGGGCTCAAGCAATCCTCCTGCCTCAGCTTCCTGAGTAGCTGGGGCTAAAGGCTAGGACCACACCATGCCCACCTAATTTTTCTAGTTTTCATAGAAACAAGGTCTTACTATGTTGCTCAAGCTAGTCTCAAACTCCTGACCTCAATCATTCCTCCAGCCTCAGGCTCCCAAGGTGCTAGAATTATAGTCATGAACCACTGTGCCCAGACCTTTCTATTGTTTTTAATTGTAAGGAATGTTGCACCCTTTTAAACAGCTAAAAAGATAGTCCTCTTCTTAAAACATTCTTTCCTTTGCTCCTATTACTCTCCATTCTCTTAACCCTCTGATCTCTGTTTTCATTCTCCTTTGGGGTTTCTTCTTCTCCACTGATATTTAGAAAGCAAACCAAGGGAGACGGGGCTTAAAGTCTGAAATTAACTGAGATAAATTTCTATCATCAGCAATGGAATGGAAGGTAGGGCAATTCTCTTAGGAGGGGGAGGAAGAGCTCTTTACAATGAATTTTGAACATGTTCACTTTTGAGATGCCTGTGAGACACCAGAGAGAAGGGACAAGTAGGCGCATGGGAAAAGGGATTGGAGTCCAGAAAGTAGAATGCAGATGGGCAACTTTAGGAGTTTTCTCCTTGTAGATAGGGTTGAAAACCAGGAACTAATACCACCCAGGAGATTAGTGAATACTAAAGAGATACATAGTAAGTGAATAGTAGTGCATAATCAGATACCTGGTACCAAGTCCAAGAAGGAACTCCAAAATACAAGATTTTGTAGATGGTATTTAGAGCCTGGAAATGGATAAGATCTCCTAGGGAAAATGTAGATATTATAAAGATAAAGAAGGCCAGGAACAAGTACTGGCCCAGTACATTTTAAAGGGTGAATAGAAAAGGAGGCTCTAGCAAAGAGACTAAGAGAGAGTAGCCAGTGAGACGTAAATACCTCTGGGAGATAGTAGTTTCAAGGACAAGAGAATAAACTGTTTTGTTGAAGGAAGGAAAGGAAAAAGAAAGGAAGGAATCAGAGAAAAAGAAGGGAAGAAAAGACAGAAGGAAGAGAGAAATTGAGATCCTTTGTACAGTGAATCCTAATCCAATTATGTCCTTATAAGAAGTATCCTTGTAAGAAGAATGAAATTCGGACAGATAGACACAGAGGGAAGACAGTCACTTGAAAAAGGAGGCAGAAATTAGAGTGACAGAGGTACAAGCCAAGGACCTCCAAGGATTGCCAGTGACCACCAGAGAGACCTGGAAGAGGCAAGGTAGGATTCTTCCCTAGAGCCTACAGAGGGGTAATCATGGCTCTGCTGACAACTCGATTCAAACTTCTAGCCTCCCAGAACCGTGAGAGAATAAATTTCCGTTCTTTCAAGCCACCAAGTTTGTGGTAATTTGTATGTCAGCGTTAGGAAACTAATATAGGGATGAAGGAATACTGACGCATAATTAAAAGATTCTCAAGTTGGCATTCACAATGGATTCACTTTAATATAAAATGTTTCTCTTTCTCTTTGCAGGGAGAAATATGAGACTTTATACTCAATTTCTTATATACAATCAGGTATCCTATGTTTTCTAGTCACTGACTTTCTTCCAAAGGCTTTGGAATCTCTTACATTTTGTGTGAATTTTAAAGTAGAAATTTCCGCCTTGTATCCTTGAAAAAGATCATATTTCAAAGTAAACTGCGTAAGTAACACAGGGGAATGTGAGCATGAACTCTGTGTATTCTCTAGGTGCTGAATACATTTTATTTTTCTTTTGCACGTCATTCTTGCCATGTTTCACAGACTTTATAAAGACCCAGGCTTTTTGAAAGTGCCCAAGAAGCATTAAAGTATGAAATGATTTTATAGAAAATAACAATAATTATGGCTTTCTTTGATATTGCCTCTCAATTTCCACATTGAGGAGGAACAGAAATTATGTATAGTCACAGAAATGACTGGTTCTGAATATGAATACTAGCAGAAAAAATCTGATTTACTTTAAAAAGTTTACATCAAGAGCAAGAGTCATTTTCAAAAAGTACTATGTGTTTCTGATTATAAATTAAGTGCATGTGCATTAGATGGAATTTGGAAATACAGACAAGAACAGAAGAAAATGATGATCATTCACAATTCCTACTGCTCAAAATAAACTCCTATTAACACTGGAGTGTGTTTCTAGTATTATCTATGCATGTAAATTTTAACATGGTTTGGTCATGTGGTTTGTTCACTTTGTAGTACTGTTTTTGACTTATTGCATTCTAAAAATTTTTCCATATCACAAAAAGCTGTTTAAACATTTGAAATTGTGCAATGATATTCTATGGTTGAGGGCTCTCATAATTAATACTCTCTATTGTAACACTTGCAGATTTTTTTACATTCTTAAAAATGCCATGATGAGCATACATAGGTATTTTATTGCCCATATAATCGATTTATTTCTTTATATGTGGAATTACTGCATAAATAATGATAATAACAATAATACTAACAAGTTGAAAGACAAGTATTTTAGCATTAAAATGGAAAGCAAAGATATGATGAAAAACTTGATTTTGAGACACAAAGCAAATGCATGTGTTCTAAAGTTTATTATGAATCAATATTCACCATTAGCTCTGATTAAGGAATTTCTACACAAACAGCTAAGACCCCCATACACCCACCTAGAATGGCAAGATAGAAAACCCTGGAATCCATGGGCGCTAACTGATGAGATAATGTAAACTTACATTAATTTAGGTAATACCATTACAAATGGAATTTCTCAGGAGCCTGCTAATAAAATTATAATTGAAATTGGCTTTCACTTCTCTTGCTTCCAGAGTAAGCCACTCTGGTGAGATAACTAAATTGTTTGTGCAGAAGAAACTATGGATATGTGTATATAATTACACTGTGAATTTTCATTTCCATTGAGGTATGTTTTTAATTATATTTCCTGAGTGGATTGTTTTGCAAATGATGTCAGTTGTTCTATTTGAATGTGAATGAATGACCTTGGCCAAATCACTTCACAGTTTAGTTTCCTATGTTTAAAACAAGTAAGGTCATGATTTGGGGATGAGGAGGCCAATGGAAAAAAATGTGAAAGTACAGACTCATTTTTAAAGTTATCAATATTAGCATCATACACAAATAACTGATTATAATAATTTGAATATTTTAGATTGCTAGTTCTTGCAAATTTTATCTACTGTAATACTATATTCTAAATTGTGGTTTCTGATCTCCCCTCTCCCCATTTTTTACATAAATGTGGAGAAAGTACCAATAATGTATCAGTTTTACTTGAAGTTCATAACATCTTTATGTGAAAAAAATCACTGAAGCAGTACTGTGGGGATATTAAATTCTGGTCTGCTGTTAATAACTTGTGTGGAATATTGGAATACTCAACAAATATGGCATATCAAATCCATAATCATTGCTGGAAAGTTTGTCAGAGTGTTTTTCCCCAACAATCTAATAAAGTTGACCTTAAAAGGCTAAATTCATAAAATACCACAGAACTAACTTTCCAGTCACCTGTAAAAATATTTTTATACAATTTCAGTAGTTTGCTTTTGAAATGATAAAATATTTATCTGATCTTTGGAAATTTTAAGTAAGATGACAAGATTTAGCACAAACTAGAATCCATAAGTTAAGAAATGTCTTTTGCAGAAAACTTTGATAATTGATACAACTTGATTGACATAAATGTTAAAAGAATCTATACACTGACAAACAGGTACAATGTCTTTTTTTTTTTTTTAAATTAACTGAAGAAAAAGAAGTTTTTTTTTTTTTTAATGGCAACTATTATATTACCAGTACTTTTAAATCTGCTCCTTTCCTTAGGTGTTGCATTGTTTTAGAAAGGTCTTCTGAAACAAATTTAATGAATAGTAATCCCAACTATTCTGATTTAAAGAATTCTGACTTATAATAAATTTTACAGTTCTTTTCTAGAACCTTTGTCTTTTTTTCCTTTTTAAAAAATACCACTGTAGTTTTTGTCACCTCTACTATTCTCCCATTCTCTTCTTTTTCTGCTATCTCTATTCAGGATGTTTATTTTTGACAGTTGATCTTTTAAACTGAAGTTTTTAAACTCAATCTTTTAAATGTTAGCTTATAATTTTCTGTCATACGCTTTGCTTTAATGGCAATTGTACATGGCCCACATTAATTCTACCCTTATAGATTTGAACTCTTCTTCCCTCAGCTTTGTATGATAAGGTCGTATGTCTAACTGTCCACAAATGAAAAAAAAAAAATCCACTCAGTTCCTCTTCTCATCCTTCCCACCCATTATTGCTGCTGCCTTCAAGCAAGCAAATCAGGGGCAACCTTTGATCATTTTTCTTTCATCTTACTTGGCTAAATTTACTTTTTGCTTCAGGAAACTTCTGAAATTTGTCCCTTTCTCCATGAAGCTATTACTGGGAAAAGTTTACACATATTTTAATGTTACCATTTTGGTTCTTGCAAATTTCTCCTTCACGGTATATATCCTGTCCAACTTCAGCATGAACAAAATATCTGTAAAAATATTTTTTCTCATTCAAATAATTATTTAATTCATTCCTTAAGTCAGTCTTTCAGATTGCATAATTATTTCTTTTTTTTATTCTTAAATTCTTTTTAATTATACTTCCGCCATTCACTTTTTTCCTAATCAATTTCTTTGTGGGTTTTGTTTTTGACTCGGTATGTATCCCGTTTACTCTCTTGCTGCCTACTCACTTATTCCTATTGAAGCACATTCTAAATTTAAGATGGGTAAATTTTCCCCACCAAGTTTTATTACCAAATAATCAATAATTCACCTAAATATGACCAAAAATGGACCAGATAATTTTTGAAGTCTAAGTATTCTTCAGTTACCTTTAAGTAAACTGGAATGTTTTTTAACCTAATGGTTTTTTTTAAAACCTCTGACATCACACTTTATTCTATATCCTCTCTTGCCTAACACCCTACTACAAAGTAGGCTCTTTTAACCTTTACACTGAGTTGTATTTAAAAATTATTTTTTCAGTTAATCTGTTGGGATCACAAAAATGTGCTTACCCATAGAAATGATTATTGGAAAGAATGCTCAGGTTCTGTGAGGTGAATCCAAAACTATCCTTACTTCATATGTAATGTAGCTAAGCAATGGTATTAATATTATCACTATACCTAATTTTATGACATTATTTCTAAGAAAAAGTACATTTTTTCATTTCATTATGTATACAAGAACCCATCTCTACTTGCCATATTCTTGGTGATGAGACTGTTCCTTTCCCAATACTGGCTGGGTGACCTTGAACAAGATACTTAACCTTTCTACCCCAGAGTGTCTTCACTTTCAAAATGAAGAATAAAAATAGAACCTATTTAATAGGATTATTGTGACAATTAAGGAATCCATGTAAAGGGCTAAGCACAGATGCAAGAGATTTTCTGGAGGCATCTGGGAAATTTTTTCATTATTATTATTATTTTCTTTTGTGAGATAGTCTCCCGATCTATCGCCCAGGCTAGAGTGCAGTGGCATCAACATAGCTCACTGAAATCTCATTCATTAGGTAGAAAGAAGTCAACTTCTCCCTCACTGGCCTTGAAGAAGAAACTATGTAGCCCTTGTTTCTGACAGCCAACTTCTAACCACAAACTGGCTGACGCTGACACTGGGGAGGGAAGAAGAAAGAGATGGGAAGAATCTGGTTCCTTGAAGACGTTGTTCAGCTACTGAATCAAACCTGAAATCCACCCCGGTTGTGAACATCCTGTTATGTAAATTTATATATTTTTTGCATTTTTAGTTGAGGTTTTTGTTGGTTTAAAATGAATACCAATAAAGAATTTGGTGAGTTATAGAACTTTTGAGGAGCACAAGTGCCATAGGCTATAGACACAGTGATCAAAAGAGATTCTAAGTTGAATGTGGGCCCCACTGATACCTATATGACTGTCAAGTCTGGGGACTCCTGGAGGCTAGTACAGCCTGCCTCACCTTCTGGATCTGGCACTCTGAATTGGTGGGGGCAGCAAGGAATTGAAATGCTTAGAAAAAAATATAATCAGGAGTGCAGTAATATAAGAATATATTATTTTACTAGAAGTAGTCTAAGCCTAATACATTCTATGGTTCTGAGAGATGTTGATGGGACTAGGACTGGGGAATAAGGGTCTGGGGACTGGTTTCTTCTTGTTCTTATAAATGAGAAAACTTTATTGCTACAGTCATGAGTAGACAGAAAAATGAATAGAGGATTTGGGGTACATATGGCTAGAGAGAATTATTGCTATAATTCTGGTGGATGAAACTCTGGACTTAAGCTTTTATCAACAAGCCATAGAGAAATGGACATTACCCTCAAAAATAAACATTCCTTAATTTAAAAATAATTGGGGATTAGTCTTTATTCTAGGGCATAGGAGGATAATTCTTTTCTTTTTCTTTTTCTTTTTCCTTTTTTTTTTTTTTTTTTTTTTTTTTTTTTTTTTTTTTTTTTTTTTTGAGACAGAGTCTTGCTCTGTTGCCCGGGCTAGAGTGCCGTGGCGTCAACCTAGCTCACAGCAACCTCAAACTCCTGGGCTCGAGCGATCCTTCTGCCTCAGCCTCCCGAGTAGCTGAGACTACAGGCATGCGCCACCATGCCCGGCTAATTTATATATATATATTTAGTTGTCCAGATCATTTCTTTCTATTTTTTAGTAGAGATGGGGTCTCGCTCTTGCTCAGGCTGGTCTCGAACTCCTGACCTTGAGTGATCCACCTGCCTTGGCCTCCCAGAGTGCTAGGATTACAGGCGTGAGCCACCGCGCCTGGCCAGGAGGGTAATTCTTAAATTCATCTTTTGCAATATCTTTGTTAGCAAAATATTTTTTTTCAAATACGCAGTGCTTAAAATCTGCAGACCTTTACAAATTTATTAAATATCTATTAAGTAACATAGGTTTCAGGGAAAGTGGGCAGGAAAGAGGTATGATTATTATCATTGCCTGTTGGCTTGAAGGTCTGTTTCCTTTGGAGTTTGGTAGCTTTTCATAACCTTTTCAACTCAAAATATGCAGTTTAAATATAATGAATATTGGTAGCATGAATAAATAAGGTGGATTATCCTGAATAATGTCTAGAAAACTAGGTATTGTACCATCTAAAAATGGATTTTTTTTTTTACATTTTGTGACAGGAAATAAATGATTATATAAATTTTGTAAGACTATATACCCTTTATTACTGATATCATTAACAAGGCCAGTATTTACTCTCTTGCGATGTAGCTGTGAACCAAAATTATTTACCCTGGTATTTTACCTTTAAGATAATAAAATCTCCTCACTTAATGTCCAATCAAGAAAATACATGGAAAATAAAAAAAAGAAAAGAGAAAAGAAAAGAGGTGGATGACTATGGGCCCTAGTTCAGCTTAATTTCTGAACTGCTCTATTTTTCATAGCTCCCCCTGGGTCCTAACTCTCTGCTCCAACTCCTTGTCAAGGCCCTGCTCCTGCTTTTGGCCACAGACCCTCCATGGCTCTGACCCTTGGTTCGAGTCTGGGGACTTGTGTTCAGACTTGCCCGTCAGCATTTCTTGTTCTTGGTATAATCAGGTAGATCCTCCAGGTGGATTAAGCCCGTCTGGCCTTTATGTTGGCCATAATATGCCTAAGTCAGGGAATGTATGCTTTTCTTTTGTTTTTTAAGTGTAATAGTTTCCAAAATTTGTTTAAAAGCCTAACTTCCTGTAAATAACCTTTAATTCTTTTTATCATTAATTTTAAAATAGCAGTATTTTTACTGATGAAAATTAGCTTAAGCAACAGACTGGTGACATGGATAATAAGTGTTTATAATTATGTGTATAAATAGCTAAAAAAACTTCATCATTATATTAATTACATGTAAAAACTCCAAATAAATATGCATTGTGTTGTAGTTTGTCATTTTGCTAGTAGTTTAGAGACTGCAGGTAAGGAACACTGACTGCTTTAGAGTGGCATTTATCCACCACCCAAAAAATAAGGGCAATATTTGGATGAAGCAATTAATTTCAATGCATGAATATGGGATATGAAAATATAGGGTACGATTATGCATCAAATTGGCGCTAGGAATAAAAGCAACAGGGACTACAATTTGATATCATCTGCCTTGAACTTGATTGATATTTTTCTTTAGATAAAGTCTGGAAGATTTGAGACATTAAGAGTTTAACTCTTTGAAAGGTTGAGCATGTCTTTCTTTTTCTTTTACTAATGTCTAACATAGTGTCATATATTAAGCTAATAACTATTTGTTGCATCAGTGAATAAAGAGGATTATAAAGTGAGGAGCAAAAGAGCCAATAGACTCACGAGGCAGTAGAACCTGAAAAAAGGATGTGGAGGGGGCTGGTTTTCAGACTCCAATTTAGAGTCATGTCTATTTGCACATCATGAGCTGCTTGCATCCAAGCATGTCTTTGGTAAAAAGATTATAGATGCATGCACTGAAATTTTAAAAAATCAAATATAATATATTTCTATTATAAGGAGACAGGAAACACTAGATAGCAGAAAAATCATTTGACCTAATTCAAAACTATCATTTTTCTTTGTTTTCACTTTAAAGTTATTCTTTTTATGCTTTGTTCAAAAATAGTCAGACTCCCTGTAACATGTGCAGTGTTTTTGGTAACTATGTTCAAGGCCTTTGCTACATTGAGCAAAGGTGATTCTCTTTTATCTTTTCTGGAGCTGAGCCAGCGGTAATAATATATTCTATTTTGAAAAAAAATTCAAAAAAATTCACATGGAGTCATTCAAATCATTTATTATTGAAAATTCAGGAACATTAAATTGTCTTAGTGATTTTTTTGATTTTTGCTAGAAAATGCATTCTGAGATGAATACTTTCTGGATTACTTTTCCCTTGTATCCTTGGCTTCCTTTTTTATATATAATGGATAAATTCTGTGTGAGCCTTTCCACTTTTACTGTAAAAAGGCAGCCAAATAGACAGATAGAATTTATTCAAACAGAATCATACTCTTGTTCACATTCCAATTTTGAAGAAGGAATACCATGTGAAGAAAGCACATTACCTATTAATTCCTCTTTTGATAGGCCAGTATGAGCATGTGCTGGGAATGGAAACTCATATAATATTGAAAAAGCATATCTGCATGATTATTAAATTTATTAAAATGTGTAAAGTGCTTATAACAATACCTGGTCACAGAGTTTGTGCTCTATGGATTTGAAAACCAAAAATATAAACATAGTAGCAAAGTTATGGATTTATGGTAATGAGAGGCGTAAATTCTAAGGAATAACTATAAATTTCTGAGCCTGTAATATATTAATTACATAAGAAAATAGTTTCATTGCTTTTTATTTGATTCTGGAGGCAGTAAGTGACTATATTATAGTATTTATTTTTACTTATATGGAAATAGGATTTACTATTTTATTTTTTTAATATTTAGAAAATCATTAGGTCGCTAAATTTTGTTCACAGAGCGAAGAATGCCTCAGCTTAACTCATATTTATTGATGCTAACCAGGGGCTCCTTTTGTTCAATCATTAATAAAAACTCTGGAGACCAGTGGTTCTCAAAGGTAAGCTGCATAAGAACTACACGAGGGCTTCTTTCATTGTAGCTTCCCAGGCCCATCCTCTGAGATTTTTACTTAGAAGGCTAAAAACAGGCCCTAGGATATGCTAGTTTGATAAGTCTTGTCAGGTATTCCTCATTCAGGGAGTTTCTAATAGCACAGAACGTTATTGCCATCATCGTTTTACAGATGAGGCAATATGGCAACCAGGAGAGGTTATACTACAGGATTGAAGGTAGCACACCTAATTGTTAAAATTTAAAAGATGCATGCTGAATACAGCTAGCTTTCTTTGAGAAATTAGAAATTTAATTAGAAATGCAAGGCTATTGACGGCATAGTGGTTAATACAGGTCCAGTTTTAAAATTTCTCTAAATGGCCTCTCAACCTTAAATAGGACATTATTTTTATTCTTTGCTTTGTTCTTCAATCTACTCTAGTTATTCTGAACCTTGTTTTGTATATTTTAGTTCCATTTAGCAAATATTTACTAACTACGTACAATGTGCAAGGCACCATCCTTAAAATATACATTCATTTTATCTCCCCTCTTTTTTTTTTTTTTTTTTATTTTTTGAGGCAGAGTCTCACTCTTTTGCCCGGGCTAGAGTGAGTGCCGTGGCGTCATCCTAGCTCACAGCAACCTCACACTCCTGGGCTCAAGCAATCCTTCTGCCTCAGCCTCCCGAGTAGCTGGGACTACAGGCATGCGCCACCATGCCCGGCTAATTTTTTCTATATATTTTTAGTTGTCCAATTAATTTTTTTCTATTTTTAGTAGAGATGGGGTCTTGCTCTTGCTCAGGCTGGTTTCGAACTCCTGAGCTCAAACAATCTGCCCACCTCGGCCTCCCAGAGTGCTAGGATTACAGGCGTGAGCCACCGCGCCCCGCCCTGTCTCCCCTCTTTATGTTTTACTGGAAACATTTTTATTTGAGCATATTTTATCCTAAATTAAAGCTCAAAACAAATGAGAAAATTATAGCTTATCAAATTTGATATAAGAAACAAGTGACTATTTAATCATATTTCATATTTAACAATCATTATATTTTAGATTAAGTAAATTAATTATTAGTAGATACTTAGGTGACACAGAACCTTAATGTGTTGAGTTATGCATTTTTAATATAGCAATTTTTCTGTTCATAGTTGTAATATGCTTCTGGTGATAATATTTGAAATATAGAACATGTATACCTAATTTTCTCTTCTGTTTTAAATTTAGAAATGATATTTCACATACGAATTTCTAAATTAAGTTTGGGCTTGTGGATATAATAAACAAAACCCATACTGAATGTATTTTTCAGAAAAGAAATGGAATATACAATCATAGATGGCCTAAAAATAGGGATGATGCTCTCCACCTTTTCCTCTAATACACATACATCACCCTGACACATACTCATACACCATTGATGGCTCTAATAAACACGTATCACAGTCATTCTGTAGGAAGTCTTGCGTATAGTAAGGAAATTAATATGTTTTATTGATCTTTTAATAATTATTAACATATTGAACATTTTCCATATAACATACTCTTTGTTATGCAATTTAAGGGAATTACTCTCATTTAATTTTCACAATAACCCTATTATGATCTTCATTTTATAGATATGAAAACTGAAATTTAGGGAGGTTAAGTAACTTTTCCAAGCTGACACAGTCAATAAATGGCAAAGCTAGCATTTGAGTTGAAGAAATCTCATTCTAGAATTTGCAGTTTTAATCAACAATACTAAAGTATAGGCTGTAGGACCTTTGTAACTCTTAAATAACTCACTTAGAGGAATGAATAGTTAATTGGACAGAAGATATGTGTGCCTCAAGCTGGGAAGCAGGATTGGACTTCAAGAAGGGCTTTCTATACTTCCCTTACTATTTCCACAAAGCATTTCTGTCCTATCATTTATGTTTTAAAGACATTTGGACAAGAATTAATACAATCTAAAGAGAATAAACTATTCCTTAATATCACAGCTTTCTTCTGCCAGCTTCCTTAACCTCTACTTCTATTTAGTATTATTTTTCATAAAAACCCTGACGGATGTTCTTAAATTTATATAAGAAATCATTAGATTTTACTTCATCAAAATATTTCAAATGGAAATTAGATGTTTTAAAAGAAAGAACACTTATTTGGATCAACACATTCAAATATTAATATTTCCACAGATTGGATTTGAAAAGAAGTCTCCAAAATATGTTTAATCCTTCTGAATTCTAAGACATGCATAAATATTTCAATTACCATTTTCCTGTTTTTTTATTCCTTTCATCTATAGAGATGCTAAAAGAAAAGCTGTGTCACAGGGATCATAGCCAAGGTTAGTACGCTATGTCGCTCAAAACTAGAAAAGATTATATGGATGTCAGAGGCTTCTTTTAGTAATGCATGAAGACATAGCAACTCTATGAAATGTTAGGACAGGAACAATTTATAAATGAAGTTTTAGCTCTTCCAAATATGTTTTCATATTGTTGCTGCCTCTGGTCCATTAATATGCCCTATCAAACCAAGAAACAAACAAAAGGAAAGGATTTGCTTGAGGATGGATTTAAAAGCAAGAGCAACAAAGGATGAAGATAATAAGCTTCTGATGAGTTTACCATGACATGTAAGGAAAACATTCACCTCCAGATGGGATTTTGAAATTTATCTGGAGGTAGCATTAGATAGTATAAAAAGCTGTCCTCAATAAAGTAGCAATTCCAAAAGATAATAAAATAGTGAAATCATTGAGGACAAAGAGCTTTAGCTATCTAAAGATACAGTAACAGACATTCAGTTTTAACTCTTAAAAATGAATTATTATACATGAGCAAAAGCTACCGATTTTCAGCCAAAAGAAAATAATTTGAAAAAACAGGTAAAAACTAGAATAAATAAGAATACTATAATTTCTGATGAGCATACAAGGGCCTAAAGATCCTTTGACAACACATAATTGGAGATAACTATTGCAGCAGGGAGTTGAGTAGTAGGTAAGAAAATGAAAATTTAGGTATCACTAGTATATCAGCACAGCTCATCTTATTTTGATAATCAATATGAGGATATAAATAAAATTTATTTTTTTGTTTCAAAGAGATAATTTAAAATTAAATACCCTATGATATTCATCCTGGTATAAGAGGGCCCATTAGGCTTGGCATCTGGGGCTGGGCACTTCCACCCCAAAACACCGTTCATCCTCTCTTGGCCTAACTTTACTTGTTCTTGTCAGAATTCAGCTTCACATTACCTCTTCCAAAAAGCCACTCCTAACTTCCTCCCTCCAACTGAGTCAGGTATCCATTCCCATGTTTCCCATTGGCACACAGTGGTGGCCTCACCAAAACACAGGCTACACTATAATTCTTGCTACCTCCTCTGTGTTCACCAAGAGACTCTGAGTTCTTTAGTTGCAATTCCTATACTGATGGTTCAGTGTTTTGAATGGCACCTCACAGGTGTTTACAATCAGCATTCCAATATGAGCCACTAAGAAATGAATACAGGATTTTGGTGTCCCCAAGGCCCTATAGTACAACATTTTCATGTCATAATTATAAGAACAATTAAGGCAGCTTGATTTTCGCAATTGATAAGCCAAAACACTCAAAGATTAGTAACAAATCAAAATGCACTTAAATTCTACACACAACCAGCATTATATATTTACTGATTTTTTTTTTTTCTTAATGTGGCTGTATGTGTCATTTTTTTTAACTGGGAGTATGAAAACACTTTTTTGTCCTGGAAAAATAGCATAAAATGTAGAGGTTTTGAAGAAGGATAAAAAGACAACTTCAGAAATTAGAAACAACTTGAAAATTAGTAACATGGTCTTGGGCACAATTAGAATTTCAGGGCAGAGAGGAATTTCTGAGGTACCTTGCCCAAATCCTTTATTTTACAGAGAGGTAAAGTGGTTTTCTCAAGGTTACAGTGCAATAAATGCCAGAATACAGATTAAATCCCAGGTGCTCCAACTCTAAATCCAATACATTTTCCAGGATATCACAGCCCCTTCAACAGTGCGAGTAGCAACAGCATGTTTCTGGCTGAACAAAGTCATCTAATCTCAGTGTGTGTGAGGGAGAGGAAGGTGGGGATGGGAAGTTTGGCAGGTGGGGCAGGATGTAGAGGATGTGGAGAGGAGAGGATGGGATTTTGTTTTAGCTGGAGGAAATAAACCTGAGGCCAGAAAGTTACTATTCAGAGTAAAGGGGTGTCAGAAATGGGTTACAGCCTTGGCTTTGCTACTTAAAATGCCTGGGTGACTTTGGGAATGCTAACTTCTGTAGATTGTTAATGAAAGGAACATAAAATAAGAATACTTACTTCACTCACTTCATAGAGTTGTTGTGAGCTTTACACCATATGAGGTTTATATAGTCCTCAACAAAGAGTGAGGCATCAATAAAGAATATTGTTGTCACTTGTCATTGTCTTCGCAAATCAGGTTTGTAGCTTAAACAGTGCCTAGGGTTGAGGTTTATATGCAAACAAATACCTAACAAACAGAAGATGAAACAGAAAAATAATGAATAAAACTTGTTTTCAACACATCCCAGCTGTGTGAATTCTTTTCTCTCTTGCCTCTTGCTGTATAGTATATAAATAGAAAAGTAACACTGCTGGTTACTCAAACTTCTCTCTGAATAAATATTGGATTTTAGATAATCTTAAAACAGCTCTTTAAAATTTATATTTTGATAACACAATGAAATAAGGTTATTTTGGATGCCTGTGATAATTTTTCTGTCTATATTGCAACTTTCTACAATAAATTTTACTTGGAAAAGACTGTGCTCAAAGGCAATAGTTTTCTCTGTGATTTTTTAGTTGCAATGCATGAGGAAAGGGTTGGGAAAGGTTTACTGCAGAAGTTGTATTGCTTTGGTAAATCCAAATTCACTCATAAACTCTTGTTACTGAGAATAAAAAGAATTGAGAGTTTTGTTATGAAAAAGTTGTCCATACTCACTTGCTGATGTGCAGAGAAAACAGCAATAATGTACTACAGTAATCTATTTACTATTATATTTGGAGTTGCTAAAAAAAATTCACTACGCAGGGGAGGAACTCAGACAATAGTAATAGCTAGCATTCATTTAAAACTCAGCATGTTCTGGACACTGTCTGAGCTGCTATGTACAAATTATATCACTTAATATAAGTGCAATTATTATCAGCTCCATTTTATACATTAGGAAATTGAAATTATAAAAGTCAAGCAATTTATGCTGGGTTACTTGCTAGTAAGAAGCAAAACTAGAAGCCTAATCCAGGCCATTTTAGTTCAGAGATTGTGCTCATATTAATAATTATTATACACTATGCCTGCCATCAAAGTAAAAAAAAAAGGAACTCATTTCGATCAAGGATAAAACAGATGTATTGCTAGATAAAAGAATGTGGTGAGAGTTAGGCTTTTCTCTAACCCTCAATATTTTTAATACCAATCTTTCTATTTTAGACAGTTTATATATCCTACTGAGCCATGGACTATAGTGTCTACATAGGCAGAACCACACTCTTCCACTACTACATTTGCCTTTACTTTGCTTTTTTTCTCCTTTGAAAATGATTGCTGAGTTTTTTCCCCAACATATTATTAATATTCCTTCATTTAACATAATATTTTATCTGGAATGTTTTATAAAAAATATTTCCATTATTAAATAGGACCAATTGTCATTTTAAAAATTTCCCCATCATTGAATCAATTTTGTTTGCATTTTTCTTAATATTGATCTTACCAGAATTGAGTTCTGAATATTTCTTGATATTTCTGTCTAATTCCCATATTTCTTTTGTTTAAATGGAATGCTTTAAAATTACATCTTCTGCATAGCACCTCTTTGCCTTACCTTTGTTATCTGTTCTTTCAAAAAGTTACAATGGATTCTACAGTAGCTGAGCAAGCTCTTTCATCTCCATAGAAGGTTTTACTATATGTGTCTCTGAAGCCCCTTTCCAAATTGCTAACATGCCTCAGTGATTTTCAGCATTAGCCCACCCTGCTTTTTTACTTGATATCTTAACAGAGCACATTTCTTCTTTCCTAATAGACCTAGAATGCTTTCTATGGTATTTATATGTTAATGGTTTAGTCTAATTTGTTTTGTATGCCTCTTCAGCAATTCAGTTTGTAAAACTGTGAAACTTGTCATACAAAAAGATAACAAATCCACTAATGTGCTGTTCTGGGAAAAAAATAAATACAAATACTGAGCTTAAAAGTACACAAATTAGGGACCAATATTCATATGGCAAGGAATTACTTACATTACGATTTTTTTAATTAAGTTTCTTCTAAAAGCCTAACATTCTCTGTACATTCAAAATATAAATTTCAAATACAATACTTTTGAAAATTCTTCACAAATATAAGTAGGTAAAGTAATGTACTTTAATTTGGGAAATAATTCTTTTGACAGTGTGTGATTTTAGGTATATGTAAAAGAGACATAATTCATGGCTCTAAACTCTTTCCTCAGCTATATTCTTACTCTTTCTACTTTTCTACAATAATAAACTTTAAGCTTCAAAATTAGGTACTTTAAAAACATATATTTCTTATTTTTCATACATTTATTGTAGTTTAACAGTCTTAAACACTTGTAAATGTTTATGGCTTTTGCTCTTTTTAAGCAAAGATGCCAGCCACATTGACAAAGGTTGGGAAAAAGTTGCAAGATGGCAATCTGGAGTATGCTAAAAATTATGCAAATGATATTACAAATTATTATTATAATTTGTGTTAACAGAAATTGAATTATTGAAGATAATGATATGTGGGATTCTGTGGCAAAATGTTAATTCTACAACCATAGGTTCATAATTTGTTGAAGATTATGTTAGGCTACTATAGCAATGTGAAGAAAGTATGGCAATAGAACAGTTAGTGATGACCAATATGAATATGAAACAAAAGTAGGTGTGAAAGTTATCAGGTAGAAGACTGACCAAGGACTGAGAAGCAGTTAATCCAAATACATAAAAGAGTTATAGAGCTAGCTGCCTCAGACACCTTGGAGAATATTAAGGCACTAGTGGATAGAACACTCTGAATAGGGAGCTTTCAAGACTGGAATTAAAGGGCATTGGCTAAAGAAAAACTGAGCTGGCTTCCCAGATATGCTGGAGTGAAGGGGCTAAGTTTATGCACTTCGGAGTAAGATGAAGTGGGGTGCAAGTTCTAACTCCACTACATACAAGCTGAAAGTCCTATCAATCTGAGTCAGTTTCCTTATTGTAAAATAAGGATTAAAAAGAGTACTTGCCCCATATGGATTTTGTGAAGATTAATTAAATCAGGTAGTCCATGTTTACCTGGCATAATGAGTATATTCAGTATTTGCTAATTATTATTAATCATCATGCTTAATGGTAAAATTTGGCTCCCTTACTAGTTTGCAAGATCATTGAGGACAAAGGCTTTCTTATTTATACTTAGTACCTAACATAATAAATGTTTCTTCAACTGTTAAATCAAACACAGAGTTAATAATTTTTTTCTGTTACTGTAAGGGGTATTGGCCTAGACATTATTGATGACATTTCTCTGTTTTGTGATAGAACAGTTTACTACCATTTTAAGTAATTTTGTATTATAAAATAATATAAATTGGTTTAATTTTTTAAAAAATAATGTTTTTAAGCATTAGACATTTTTTAAATAATTCACATTTCTATTTAACAACATTTTGTAAGGTATTCTGTTATGATTAAACTAGCTGTCTTAGAATTCTTAGGGTTTTTTTGTTTGTTGGTTGGTTTAGAGACAAAGTCTCCCTCTGTCACTCAGCAGGTTAGAGTGCTATGGCATGAACATAGCTCACTGTACCCTCCAACTCCTGGGCTCAAGTAATTCTCCCACTTCAGCCTCCCAAAGTACTGGGATTGCAAGTGTGAGTCACCACGTTCATCAGAATTCTTAAGAATTAACAATGTTCCTTGATCACCTTTTTGTACTTATTTTATCCATTTTACTTATTTTGGTTTATATTAAACTGGCTAATAATAACTTGGTCTTCTCTTCACCTAACGTTTTGTATTTTACACAGAGGTAAACCAGTTTCCTTTCTGTTTTTATTTGGGCTCTGAAAATTCATACATAGGTAGCATTAATAATTTTCTTTTCTAATATATAGAGTGACATTTAATGAATTTGTTCTCATGAAACTATGACATGAGAAAAGTATGATTTTGTAAGATATTTTGTGGTGCCTAGCTGCTTAAGCACCATTCAAATCCTCTGCATTTCAATGCAGTGAATAACAGGAATAGCTAAAAGACCTTAGGCGCACCTTCGCACACCTTCACCTTCTTCTGTTCTTCATAAACCTTTTCCAGAAAAATGGTTTGGACCATGGCCCACATAACTGGCCCATGACATTTTTAGAAAAGTAGTTTTTAATAGGCACAGAATCGAATACTTGAGTTCCTAGAAGCCATTCATTTCTTTATTCAACAAGCACGTATTGATTACCTATTATGTATTCCCAGCGGAAATGAGGGAGACAAAAACTAGTACGAAAACTTGTACATTACGAAAATTATTCTCTGTTATATACTTTTGTAAAGTCCATAACCACCTCACCTTCAGAGGTTCAAAGAAAATTATAAATGCTACTTAGGCTAATAGATATCTACCTAAGGCTTGATAAGAAAGGATAAGGTTTTGTTAAAACTGAGTCTGTAGCTTCCCATAGGATTTCAATGATTGCACTGTATTTTGATAGGTGTTTATCCATTTGTTTTAATTACCAGACTGTGCACTTGCATATGGCAAAAATGATGCTTATACTCTGTGCCTGGCACATGAGTACAATTCAATTTGCTTAATGAATGAATGAGTAGAATTGAAATGGAATTGCACACATGCAACAACACAGCACAACTCTGCTACATTTCTTCTATTTGACTCTTGATTTTCTTTGTGAGAGATGAACTATGATGACTGAATTTTACATTTCTCAGTAAGAACTGCAAATACAGTAAATCGTTAATTTAGTGCTCATTAATTTGGAGCTCAAGATAATTCAGTCTTAGTTTATCTGAAATTTACCTCTGCAGGATGAATGATGAATGATATATTAATATTAACCAATTTATAATAGACTTTAAATCATTGATTTTCATTAATGGGAGGATGGTTGGAGCAATGATGCTTAACATTTTAAAGAAATTTACAATAACTGGATGTAAATAGATGCCTTAATAAAATAACATGTATTTAGTGAAGTAAGCCAAACAGACCGCTAGAAATGCTTGATATTTTATTCCATAAATATATGTTGACACTTTTACCCAATAGCAACCAAGCGCTGTGTGTAATACTATAGACTACAGAGAATCTACCTTCAGGATTCTTAGAATCCAGTTCAGATTCGAATATATGAAGGCATTGTAGAATAACATAAGATAAAAAAAATTATGATTAAGAATATAAACTAAAATACAACATGAGAGGTAGAAAACTGAGAAAAATCACTTTATAATAATCATGATTTCTTGCAAGAAATAAAAATTTAATTTCACGCTTGGAGAAAGAAAAAATGTCCTATAATTCATCTTTTCATCAGTTCTTGAAGTCCTCCCTCTCCCGTCTTGCTCCTCCATTAGAATTAATGCATCTATTACCATGTAAAGTCTCTCCATGGAATTTTTTATGTCTTCTTCTTTTTCAATGCCTCAATCTTACCTTCAGGCTGCCAGACCCTAGGAGGGCGCATTCCTGAGGAAAGAGACCTTCGCAGAGCCCAAATTCAAGAACGCTAGCTCTCCAGAACCCAGTCCTGCCAGCTGATTGGGCTCCTTCGAATTGCTGGAGGCCCTTTCTCTGGCCTCGGTCTGGAACCCGCTTCTGGGAGCCAGCAGCCAACCCAGGGCGCCAGGCGAGTCGGCCGCAGGGCCTTCTGGGGCTTGTGGCCTCTGGGATCTTATCCCGCCTCACGCCCCTCAGCGGTAGCCAGTCCCGGGCGCTGGCTGGGGCTTCCACTCTCTGGCTCTGGTACTCAGAATCCTGCCACTAGCGGGGATGACGAAGAGCGCCTGCCCCAGCACCTCCCTGCCTGCCAGAGGGCGCCGTCCGCTCTGCAGGAGCCCTGAGGGTAGCCGGGCAGGCCCTGCCCAACCTTTCGGAGCGCCTCCCCTTCCGCGCGCAGGCCTGGCTTCCTGCCCCCGTGGGCCCCGCGTGCCTTTCGCGTGCCTTGAGTTGAGACCTGAGCTCGTGATATTCACAGGGGTGTATGCAGCTCCGAACGCGGCTGGGCGTTTATATTGACCTAATTAATTTGATTGCATCTGCAGTGGAGCTACTGAAGCATCGGCCTGCCCGTGTGTGGATTTCTCTGGTATGTTCACGCTCTGAGCATGTTTAAACCTGGCTTGAGCACCAAAATAGTTTCTGAGGTTTCTTGGACAAGGAGAGGCCTGCGTTTTGAGGCGATGGGTGGGATTTTCCAGTCCATTTTCTGAGATCTTTTCCGAAGCACCCGTTCTACTGGAGGAACTGTGTAAAGCGCTGTCGGTGTCAAAGGTGGGACAGACATGTTATCCTCTCTCAAGGACTCACAGGCTTGTGTTAACGAGAGATACGTAGATACATAAGGGTAAAGGGTGAAATTGTACAAGAAGGATCAGATAAAGCGGTGTGGGACATGGTGGTTCCACAGAGAAGCTTCTTGGAGGAGGTGGCTGTTTAAGGAGAGATAAGAAACAGATATTTGGGAAATAGGGGTAGCAGTGGGGAATACGTTACAAATGAAAGGATTGGTAAAAGGCAAGAAGCCAGGCATATATGGAGAAAACAATGTTTTAATGTGTCTGAACTGTCCAAAGGGGCAGGAACTAAGTCTGGAGAATTGTCTTGGACTGAAAGGCTTTGCATAGCTTCATAGTCTGAAACTGCAGAGACAAATTTTGGACTTGAATTCCATCAAGAACCACAGATAATAAAGCAATGTGCAGTTGTTTAATATTCATAAAATGCACGTATAGAAAAACATATGGACTCTTCATGAACAGAATATATTGTTCAATAGCAATATTTGTGTCAAATTCATTACACACACATTGGTCACTTTTAGGGGGCTTGTCTGTATTGCTTTATTTTCTATTTAAAATGGAGAAATTTACAGTGTATTATGTGACTACAATGACATTCAGTTCCTTGACAGCGATTTGTGAGGTGCTGTCCACTATTCTACTTATTTTTATTTGGGAAGACTTACTACTTCCGAAGAGTTTTAGATCAATGCAATAAAAAGCATGTATAATCTGGGCAGGGTAATGGACCACAAAGGACATGATTCAGATGTAAAATTAGGAAATGAAGGTCAGAAGCACAAATTGACTCTGAGTGTGTTTTTTATTTTTTCACGAATGACAATCTGAATACCAGTATTTGCAATTAACTTTCTAAAAACAGTATTTTATAAGACTTGTTAAAACTTAGAAAATGTTGCCTTATACCTTGTTTTGGCATATATAAGGATGTTAGAAGTCCAGTGGATATTGTAGTTAAGATCAGAGAGAATATTTTAACTCTCCCATAGGGCATGTGTACGTCATGTGTACATTAAACTCTGCTGTACCAAGAGGCTTGAAGCAGAAGGTCAGAGTCATAATTTAACAGAGCCGGTTAAATTAGGTCACGTTACTGTGGAGCATTATTGAGATAAACATACATATGACTGCATTGTGGAGAATAGATGGCAGGGGGTTGAGAAATCAGAAGGCTGCTGCAGTCATAAAGTTATAAAGACAAGACATATTAATGGTTTGAGGAAAAAGTAGACACATTTTTAGATATAGGAGGATAGTCAAGGGTATAGTGCTGCTAAAGAAGTCAGCAAAGTGTTTCAGGAAGGGCGGAGTGGTGGTCAGAATGAGATGCTGCAGAAAAGTAGAATCCCGAGGGTTTGCAGCCTTGAGGTTTGGCAATTATGATATTATTTGTGACCTTGGTAAGAACAGCTAGGTCAGGTGGGGGTGTTGGAGAAGTTTTTGTTTTTGTTTTCTTTGTTAAAACTGGGAGCAACCTGAGCATGATTATATAGGGAAAGGTAGACATTAGTACAGGGGAAGAGACTGAAAGGGCAGAGAGGAGATGGTTGGTGGAAAAGGTATAGTGTTTGGTATGAAATTAGTGCATATTCTTAGAACATTGCTTATAGCTTATAAGAACAGGAAAATATTGGCCATTATTTTTGAGGATCATTATCACAGAATAACCAGAGCTTTCTGATGATGTGCAGCAGAGTGACTAGGATCCAGCTTGCTTATTCATCCATTCATTTTTTGGGTCACTCACTTTTTCAGAGCTCATTGTGTGTTAGCCCCAGGGATTTCTGCTCTAAACAGACAGGTAAGAGGCTCAGTGGAGTTCACTTACCTTTGAGGGTCATAGACATGGAACACCTGATTAAATAAGGAGTTTAATTGTGCTGATAAGAAAGAAGAGTAAAGAAGAGTATGGAGTGTTAAAAGCGTCTGTTATCACAAGGAACTGACATGACCTAAGGGTATCAAGGAAGGCATTTTCAAGAATAGAATGTTTAAGTTCATACCTAAAAGAGATCTCTCTTGTTACCAAGTCAGCCATCCCTCCCCTTTGCTGCCTTCTCCTGCCCTGTTATCATCTCAGTCCTGGTTTTCTGTTCACTGTTAAGCTCTGTCTCCATTCTCGAACACATGAAATGTATTTTGCCTATAGGTTAATGAGGTGGGAAAACTTTCAGGAACTAAGGCTTGGCAAGGATATTTCTCAAGCCAGTATTGCTGCATTATGGTGACTAAATGTCAACTAAGTGGCCATTTAATTTTATTCATGCTACATTGATTCCCATTAGGGAAAGGAAAAGGTTTTGGAAAGAGCAAATCAATGGTCAGCCACAGCCACTACTGACTTAGCCTCTTAACATCCTTTGGACAAACCACAGTGAGCACAGGGCCTGCCACTTCTTATTAGGAATATTTGGTAATAACCAGTGAAGGCTAGACTTTTTTTCTTTCATTTTAAATTTTAATGCCCTCTGGGTCAAGTGATTGGGGAATAAGCGTCCACTCATGTATCTGCAAGGAAGTAAAGGTACTGTTGCTGCTATGATTTTGCATTTATATAGCACTTGAGTGTTGGCTAAGTGCTTTTACAATCAATTTTATTGTTCAATTTAAAAGATAGACTAAAATCATTTCTGTCAAAATTTGTTTGGTATGATTCAGAGAAAAGGATCCTTTCTTAAAAATGGTCCCCCTATAATGTGGAAGAACTCTGATAAATCAAAAAACTAGATGTAGTACAAAGCAATGTTAATATCTGAAGAAAGTAAGGTGTTAATAAATAGTATCCACAGAATACTTTTTGTTACCTGCTTTTACAGTAAAAGGGGGAAAAAAAACCCAAAACTTACAACATTAAAAATACTTCCCTATAGGAAGCCAACCCCTGCATTCTATGGTCTGTAACTAGGGAACCCAGGGATGTTTTATAAGTGATAGTATGTGTCTTTTAATATACCATCCTTAAAGCATTAGGTTTCAGTAAGAGCAAGGGTTGGCAAACTTTTTCTATTCAATGCCAGAAAAAATAAATATTTGTTTAATAGAGTAAATATTTGAGGCTTTGCAGGCCATAACTGTTGCTGTTGCAATTACTCAACTCTGAACTTGTAGTGCAAAAGCAATGACAGATAAACAAATGGGTGTGGCTGTTTGAATAAAACGTGGTTTATAAAAACAGGCCACCCAGAATTAGTTTGTGGTCCATAGTTTGCTAACCTCTGATTGAGAGGTTCTGAGATTCCTTGCTTAACAGGGAATATTATAGATTGCAATGATTGATAGTTAGCTGAAGGGTCTGTGAAGGCAGAGATGGACTTGTCTTATTGTATCCCCATGTCTAGCACAGTGCCTGACAAATAGGAGATCAGACATCTGTTCCACAAAGGAGTAAGTAGCAAGGATATCTGGTGGAAAATGACCTGAGGTAGGCTGGATGGTTCTGTATTCAGATTTTTTTGGTTCTACGATATGTACAGTACTACCATTTTGGGTGGAACAAATACATTTGTCTCTCCTTATCTTCTGGTTCTGCATCCAGAGATTCAAATGACCATGGATTCAAAATATTCAAAAACTAAAAACAAAAAATATTACAAATTTAGAAATACAGTATAACAACTATATAGCACTTACATTGTGTTAGGTATTATAAGTAATCTAGAGATGATTTAAAGTATATCTAAGTATGTGTAGGGTATATGCAAATACTACACCATTCTATATAAGGGACTTGAGCATCTGAAGCTTTTTATCTGTGGGATAGGGAGGAGGGAGGGTCCTTGAACCAATTCCCTATAATTCCCCCTCTGTGGATAAGACCACTATGCATGTCACTAAAGGATGACTGTATTGTAGCTGAGTACTTAGTTCAGAGCACAAATCCAGGGCAGAGGCCTGAAGAATGAAAAAGAGCCAGTGAAATAAAATGATAGTAGGAAGCAATAGGTCTGTGAATCTCCACCAGTAAAAATGCAACTTGCATCCTTTGGAAGGGAGCTGAGAGACAATATATGCCAGCCTCTCACTTAGTCTAGGGCTTCCATTGTTTGTCCTCAGTCTTATGTAGCTTTGTTAGCATTTGCCTTTCCTATCTTCCTTTTTGCCCCTCTGGATCAATCGTCTCCCCATCCTTGGCCATCCTGTAGGTCTCTGCTACCTCCCACAATCCTAAGGAAAAAAGTCACAGCTGCTGTTGGGAGTCCTCTCCTCACATGCTCTCTCTCTCGGTTTCTGTGACTGCCCCTCCCTCTCATACCTGTAGGCCTAAGGAAAGTGAAGGAGGATGCCCCTGCTCCATCACTGTTATTCCTAGCCCCTGGGTCGTTGTCTTACCCCCTTAGGTTGCCCACACTTTTAGAAGCAGTCTCTTTATTATACTCTCCTCACATTACCCAAATTGAGGCATTATCAGCTTTCTTCTTGGACCCTGATGATCATGGTAGTCTTAACACTTTTTCAAAGACACTGTTGCATGTCACTAAGTGACTTTTAATTTCACTGTCTTCTATTTCTTATAGCCCCAGGATCTCAGGGTGAAAGTGGTCCTAGAAGGTGATTCATTCAGTTTGAGTACATTTCACCACATCCCTTTCCAACCCCACTGTACTTGAACACCTTACATAACAGGGAACTCACTACTCCTAAAGCTTTCTCACATCTTTAAACACATATGACTGACCGCCATCTGCTGTCCTTGTAGTGTTCATCGGGGTTTTGTAGAATGAGTGTAATTTATATTTTATTCCCCTGTTCTTCAGACAGCAAGTTTTTGAGTTTCTTTACCATTTCTATTTGTTTAAAGCAGAGTGTCTAGAACAGAATCTCTTTTTCCATGATTTGTCTAATCACGCTGACTTGAGCATGAGCAGGATACCTTACTTGGAAGGCTTACTACCTCGCATGAATGTGACAAACATTGACCTCTCCTTTTCCCTTATTTGTAAATTTAAAGGAACACATGCTCTTAGCCCTCCCCTCATACTCTCTAACTCTGCATTTTTCAGCATCACATATCATATGAACTGTTGTCTTTGATAAGGGCATTTTGTCTTCCATTATTGGACTTACCTATGTTTAAAGTCTTTCTATCAGAAAGGTAAAATAGTTTGCAAATTGTATATCTTTAGAGGTTGTGTCTATTATCCCTTTTCTTTTGTTTTTCTTCAAAATATCAAAAGTACACTATCTTTTTATTACTTTAGGGAGCGCTATTTAAAGTATTTTCTTTAACTTTATATTTAGGTTTCAGTTCTGAACAGCAGACATCAGTAGACTCTTAGATTTTTGGTATCTTGTTCTGGGAGATTTTTTCTGGACATTTTACTGTGTGCCTATGTCTTTTATTATATACATGGAATTTTTGAAAATGGCAAAATATATTGAAATGCAATATTTTTTGTTGCTAATCAAATTGACTTTAAGGAAGTGTTCTGAAGTAAGTTCTTAAATATACCATTTAAGTCAATTTTTATAATGAAAGTCCAATTTATTTTTTAACAGGCTTCCAAAATATCCATCAACTTCTTTAATTTTTCCTTCTGATTTATTCAGTGAGTTCATTCTCCATTTCATTTTTGATTAGATTGCTTTCACCATGGCAGAACTCTGGAAAATAAATCCTCTGGTATTTAATGTGTGCTTTAGTTTAATCTGGTAAATAGTAGAATGAAAACAACTGATTAGAAAGTAATTTTGATTGTTGGAGAGAGAGATATGACTTAATCTTTGATATAATTGTTAGAAAATATATTTCAGAGGCTGCTTATTGATTAATTCTTTTCCTATGACTTCTTTCTATTCTCATGAATATCTGGCTCTTGCAAGATTTAAAAAAAAAACACTACAAAAGAGAGCATATATGTGATTCTTTTAAAATTCTCAAAAATAGATTTTACAACAGTTCATTGTCTGTGATCCATTTCTTTTTGTTTCTTAGAACAATGGTAGGGGAAAGCTACTTTCTCTTCTGAACTGTTTGTGGACTTTATCTATTATTCATGCATTAGTTTGTATTTTATTTTTTTCTGTTTGTCCCCCCAAATAGATTAAAAGCTCCTGAGGGAGGGGGAGTGCTTAGCTCCAGTGCCTGGCACAACCAATAAATAGGGCTGAATGTTTGCTAAAATAATATTAGTTTCCTATGTTAATTTGCCTTTTATAACAGTGCACAAAACACTTATGTAGTTCTCAAGAGTTTTTGCTTCCTAAAAAAGTATTTCTTTTATAGATATGGCTCTAAGTAATCTGCTGTAATAAAGATTGTTTATGTCTTTTAATTTAAAAAATTCACTCATCCATTATCTATCATTTATTTTGATGATTACTAAGCACTATTTTAATTAGGTAACAAATATATTTTAAAAATTACAAATATTTCCAATCAGCCCTCTTCATCAAAATCAGTTTCCCAAAACCAAAATTGTCTTACTTTAATGATGCTTGAATGCAAGTAACTGTAGCATAATGATAGATAGCCAATGAAGCAACTGCTTCAGCTCAAAGACTCTGACAGTACATTTCATACTAGATTGCTGCTGTAAAAATCTTCAGTGGTAAATAATAGACAAATTCCCAATTTCCCAGACTTCTAAAAAGATAGCTACTGTATAAGATCCCCGAAAAAGGCACTAACTCAAACTAAATGGCCAGGAGCTGGATTCTTCAGTTATTAACATGCCTAACCTCATTTTCATCACTCATTGATAAAAAGGTAAGGTTCGGTAAACAACTTCAGAGAATAGTTCAAGTGGTCTGAGTAAATATTTTATCAGCATTATTTTGTACATTTTTTCCTTTCCAGTAATTTTAGCAGGGTCCCTAACTGGGGTCCATCACTTCATCGACCAAACACTGGAATCATATTCCAGTCTTCCATCACCTGCCCTCTTTCCACTCTGGAAGCAAGCCCTGCCATTTTACAAACATATTTTAAAGTTTCCTGTATTCTTTGTGCATGCTATCAGCACCCTGCCTCAGTTTTCCTTCCAGCCTTCCTTCACTGTGTGATGTCAGTGGTTCCCTTGCTCCTTCCTACCCAGCCTAATCCTCGTCTTAAAACACCACTTGGATGATTGCACTCATCCACTCTGAAAGCTGCTCCATCCTCCAGCCATTCATTGTAGGAGGTTCAGACTCTTCTGACTGGCTTTCAAGGCCCCAATTCCCTTCCCTGTTCCTTTAATTCCCTAAAATACCATATTCTTTAGTCAAGGATGTCATGCACTCTCCCATGAATATGTATGCTATTATCTCGTGTCTCCTTTGTATACCCCATTTGAAGTGCTCTTTTGTCCCCTTTTTGTCTGAGCTCTACTTATCTTTCAGACCTTTCAGGTACACTCCATAAGTTCTTTCTCCTGTTCACACTAACCCATACTAATCTCTTTCCCTGCTCCCTTGATGGACGTATAGTCAGGCCTATGTGGAGGCATCATAGACTCTAGAGGCCGTGGGCTTGAATCATGGCCGCATAGTAGTCGCAAGCAGATCAAGTATTGCGATGAGTATTTACGATGTGCTTGATAGAGTTCATAGGGATCACATGTCAATTAACTAACTTTTTCTTCTTAGCAACTAAGTTAGGTACTATTTTGATTCCCATTTTACAGATGAGCACACTGAGGCACAGAGAGGTTGAGTAATCTCTGCGCAAGGTCACACAGCCAGTAAGGGGCAGAGCTAGGAAGCCTAGGTCCCCTACTCTCATAGCCCCTATGCAGTTCTTGCCCCTTCAAGTCATATTTGAAATTATTTTTGATGAGGATTTAAAAGGTTGATTGATATGCAATATTACTCTCTCCTGTCTCACTGGGGAGTTTTTAGGAAAAGAAACTCCCTTGTATATAAGTGCTTTTGGAGTTAGCACGCCTATATGCCTGTGTGTGTGTGTGTGTGTGTGTGTGTGTGTGTGCGCATGTATGTGTATGTTGCTGTGGTGCTCGGCTGAGATGGTCATCAAGGAAGGCACAAGATGACCACAGGCAATTCAGGGAGGCCCAGTCCTATCCGGATTATACTCATTTCCTATTTCCAAGCCCAGAAACTATATTATGGAAAGAACATTTACAGAAAGGTGAATATTAAAAACACAGTATTATCACTTGTTAACTGGATAACCTTAAGAAAGCTACCCTCTCTGAACTCTAATTTCCTTAGTTCTAAACAGTGATATTAAATTCTACATCACATAATTATTAAATGAGGTAAGAAAATGAAGTAATTAAATGAGGAAATGAATGTAAAATGAATGCAGAGTGTCCAGTGTGTGGAGGTGTCCAAGAGATGTTTGCTACTTTTCCCTCTAAGGCTCACCATGCTCCGTACTCCAGCCAGGCGCATGGCTTTTCTCATCCCTGCTGATGCCATTTCCATTGTCCATGTGACCTAGCCAGGCCCTGGTTTCCATACTGATAAATTTTCCTAATTTCTCCTATCTTGTTTTACATACTGTCGTCTTCATGAAGCTTTCTGTGATCGCTTCCTGGAATTAATCAGTCCTTTTTGTGAACTATTTCACTTCCAATCCTTTATCATTTGTCATTCATGTATGATAATGGCTTAATCTTTCCCACTGAGCCCAGTGCTAGAAATAAAGAAGAAGACACAGTGCATGCCTCTGATAAGCTTACTCACTGTCTAGCAGGGGAGAGAGACCCCCAAATGGCTGTTGATACTACCTTGTGATAAAAAGCATCCAAGAGTGCTGTGGAAATGCAGACAAGGGAGCAGTTAATAGAGCCAGGGTGAGGGAGGAGGGAGAGGTAAATCTAAAGAACTTGAGAAAAGGGCAGTTGAACTGGGCCTCAAAGGGTGAGAATCTCCGGGCAAGGAAATGGGGGAAGGATGTATTTGTCAGAGAGTGAGTATCAGGGACAAAGGCTCACAATCGTGAGAGCAGGTGGTTGGTTAGGGAAGCGGCAAGAGTCCTCTGTAGCCAGACTGTCTGTCCATGGGCAACATACAGAAGTGAAGCTAGAAGGGTAGCAGTGTTTTTAGTCCTTGGCAGAATTGATTGCGTGACTATAGATGTAGCTTAAAAGCAATTTTGGGGAAAAAAAAATAAAGATATTTGTTGTTTCTCCATTATGTCAGTCTAAACCATTATGGAGACCTGATTGTTCGGCCACCTAATATCATCTGGAGTGGGATTAAGAAAAAGGTTCAAGGGTTGTAACTTACTATGTTTTATTATGTTTGTCACCAAATATGAGGTTTGGTACTGGGTGTCAGTGGAAAGCGATTTTTGACAAAAGGGAGAATCATCAAAGGAGACTGGCAGAATGAAAAGGAACCTCAGTATTATGATATGAGAAATGAGAAAAGATGTAAGGGGAGAGTGTGAATGTTTGTTCAGATCCTAGAAGGGTGATTTGGGAAAGTGGACTTTATTCTGTTTGCTTTAAAGAGAGGACTTGAAATTAATAAGCAGAAGTTACAGAGTAGCTGGAAGGACTAACAGCTGGTTGTTAGGTAATCAAACTTCTGATGAAGGTTAGGTTGGACTTGTGACCCTGTCCCTGGGTGACAGACTACATTGTCCCTTCTGATGCCAATTTCATAAGAGTTCATGAGATACAGAATACTGAACCTAGTTTTTGTATTAAATAAATTTTATTATACCTGAAATATATTGAAATAGATTATCTGTGCCAAAATATGTTAACTTCATGGATTCATGTGGCAGGCAATATAGAAAGATTGAAAGTTGGGAGTCAAATCTTCATTTTCTACTTTCTGAGCCTCTATTTGCATATTGATGAAGCAGAGGTAATAACAATTACATAATAGGATTATTAAGATCAATTATGTACATATACTATTATATCATAGAAATACTGTTTTTGAAAGTAATCTTTCCTTTTCTGTAATCTATCATACTATGACTTTCTAAAAGCAATGAGTGTCCCGCTGTAGACATGAAACATAGTCTGATAGCCTATGTGTTTTTCTAAAGTACAGACTTCCTTTTATCATTCTGGTCCATTTTTACATGTTTTTTCTGTGAATACTAAATGTCAGTTTATCCAGAGTGACAAAAGAGTGATGAAAAATTATTCTAAAATTGTCAACTCACTCTTCACCATCTAGAAGCATCTCCAGACTTCAACATACAGACGCAACTTTCTATATTTCTTGCACCTTCATTTTCTGTTAATACAGACACAAGTGCAGAGAATATTTGCCCCTGAAAATAAATATCTGGAATCATTTTACTTATTAAGAATTAATTTAAAAGTAACTGTTGGCTTTATATTTTAGCTCTCTTATTTTGAAGGAAAAAGTTTGTATGTGTCTGTTCATAACACATGTACACTTGAGTTCTTGTATACACACCCCTGCATCAAATACACAGGTGCAGATTGTTAGGTATTCTTTCTCATGTGGAAAAATGCTGGCTTTTTAATCATTGTTTCAACTAAGACAATGTTGATTTTTCTTTCATAAGTTTTAAAACATCTTTCTGCAAAAGATGATGCAGAAAAGTTCATCTTTTGCAGAATAATGCAGGTAATAAAGAGAGGTATGCTATGAAATGATTATGCTAAGAAAACTCTTTAAGGATTTATTGTTATTTATTGTCATTATTGTTAGTATTATCCTGTCATAATTGACTATTCTGTAAAACCTCAGCTTTGGACATTGACCTCTTGTTGCTGAGTAAAAGAGTAAAAACAGAAACAAATCTGCACATATTTTATGT
This sequence comes from Indri indri, assembly GCA_004363605.1. Lineage (NCBI taxonomy): Eukaryota > Metazoa > Chordata > Mammalia > Primates > Indriidae > Indri > Indri indri. The sequence continues at coordinate 30,954 of RJWJ010015661.1, forward strand.
ACATACATTTTATACACATGCTCTTAAATACACCTATGTATATCATAATAGCTAGACTTTGCAGGTTCTCACTATGTACCAGACACTGTTAAGTCCTTTATATGGATTGTCTCATTTAATACTCACAAACAACCCTATGACATAACATCTGTGATCAGCCTCATTTTTCACATAAGGAAACTGGTGCTGTCAGAGGTAAAGTAAAGAAAGTTTATAAATGGTGGAGCCTGGGTCTTGACCAAGCTGTCTGACTTCACAGCTGGAACTTTTAACTGCCACATGACACTGCCTGGGTGCTTGTGAAATCATGGCCTCAGAATTGTAATGGCATTGGTGAATATGTGTAGCCTTCACATCAGTGCTGAAATCTGTCCGCATCTCAGACAGATGGCCATTCATCCTCTGCTTGAGTAACTCCAGTAATTGGAATTTCATAGATTCATAATACAGACCATTCCTTGTTGGATAGCTCCTATCACTAGATAGCTTATTCATCTATTTATTGAAAATATGTCTACCTGCAATTTGCATATATTGGTTCTAGTTCTGCTTTCTGGAGAAATATTGAATAGCTCTCTTTTCTACATGGCAGCCTTTGAAATGTGTTCCTTTAAGTCTTCTCCTCATTCAGCAGCTCTGTATGGTTTGAACACAGCTCACCATTACCGTCACCCTTTCTGACAGTCTAGTTTATTGGTTGTTTATGACAAGATGCAATACACAGAATTGAACATAGCAATAAGGCAGTGGTACAGTAGAAAAACTTCTGGCATGAGCCATAACACCCAGGTTAAGATCTCAGCACTGCTGCCTACTGTGTAACATTAGGCAAGTGGCAACACAGCTGAGCCTCAGACCTCATCTGTAACAGGGACATAATGACAGCCCTAATACACAGCATTATTGTAGGATCAGATATCATGGTGCTTGGGAGAGTGTTCTGTGTATCACAGCCCCTGCCTTAGTCCTTGTAACTTCCCTCTCCTTGACCTAACTTTTTCATGCTCTGCATATCAGCATAGCTTGTTCCTTTGTTTCCCTTTGCATCTTTGCTCAAAAGTCACCTGCTAATTCAGGCCTTTCCTGACCACTGCATTTAAAATTGCCAGAAATCCTTTACCTTGTATCTTCATCTTACTTGCATTTGTATTCTCAGCTGTGTAGATCACAATCTGAAATACATACATTTTATTTATTTGTTTTGTGACTCCTCCCACTAGAATAAAAACAACAAAATCTCAATAATTCACCTGTTTTCATCACCGCTTTGTTCTTAATACAAAGCAGGTGATCAACAAATACTTGTTAAATAAAATAATGAATTTCCATGATATTTATGTTTCTTACATAGTTTGGTCAGCAAAAAGCACAGTGAAATGCTTCCCATTTTTTTTTTAACAGAAGAAAAGTACAGTTGGCAAATATGTGAATAGTTCTTTCAATAGTTCAGTTTCATTTATTGGTCAGTTAATTTCCTTGTACTCCAAGAATGTTTTATGATAAAATAGTTATCTAAGCTGAACTCCTTGGAATGAAATATAATTCTAAAATTCTGAAGTGTTAGTTAAAAGGGAGAAAAAATGTACTTTATCACTGATTCCATTTTCTAATGACTCAAGGTCACAGTTTTGTGGGTAAATGCATCCAAGTTTTTGTTTTAAAGTAACGAATCATTGCATTTCCAATTATGAACTTATTTTAGCCCATAACCATCTTGATTTATTATTTCTGAATGACAATATATATTACAGATATAAAACCTTTGTTCCAAGTGGTCACAGCCTCTGCCAGTTGACTGTTTCCATGTTGATATGGTTTTTGGAGCTGGTAGATGAAGGGGAATGAACATGGTAAGGGAGGCGGAAATTCACCTGAGTTCAGGGCCTACAAATAGGAAATTAGGTAAGGCCAGAGGGGTGCCAGGGTCTCAACTTGCCTCCCAGGATGAGCAGAGTCTAGGAAACATGGTACCTTCCTAGACAAGAGTTCTCAGGAAAACCTCATTCATCTACTTAAAGGGAGTTGTGTGGTTAAGATTACTCAGTGTTGGGTGTACCGAATTTCTAGACTGATTGCTGTCTTTTGTGGTTTACTGGCATACATATCGAGCTAGCTGGCTGCCTAGTCTTAATGGAAAAAAACAACAGAAATCAGCAGAACATCTGATTTTAAGAGTTGATCTGTCCCCTGGCAGGCAGAAGAGGGAAGAATTTTCTCACAGTGGAAAAAGTGTCTTGGGATATAGGAAAAGAAAAAGATACCCTTTCCTTACCCAAGAGAGTTGACTTTAGACCTGTGAATTTTCGACACGTTTTTTTGTTGTTGAATGTTTGCACATCAACCCTGATCAAATAATGCTGTCAGCAGTTAATGCTATACCAAATTGTTCTGAATTTAAATTTGCAGAATCATGTTTGAGCAGAGTGTCTGAAAAATCCCACAGATGTTTACTTAAACTTATTTTTAATTTGCTCTAGAATGTATTTTAATCACAAGGGGGCTTTCAGCAGAATGCTATAAATTCTATGATTGCCAAATACCAAAACATTGCAAATATACTTAACATGGTAGAATAACAACCAAATGAATGAATAGTTCATTTATATTCTGTTTTAAATGGAAAGTGGTAGGGAATATATGTTTTAGAAGAATCTATATTTGTAATGGATATATGGAAGTGTTTATGATTTTACAAAATATATTGGAATGAAACAAAATTATTTCAGCAGAAATATTGGGATACAAGGTCAGTGCAAAATTTAATTGCTAACAGCAATCATGATAGATGCTTTTGTTAAGTAAACAGTTATCATTGCTAGGGTAGTGAACATTTGGACACAGAATTGACTAATTGTTTTTCTAGTTATGCAAGAGCTGCATTTTGGATTCAAGCTTAACTGATTGGGTGTCAAGGGAGATACTGATCAATATAATGGTTAAACTAATAAAGGTAAGGAGAGCACAAAATAAGGAATTACGTTGTTTCCGAGACTCATTTCTTCCTCCCAAATAAATAGTAGTGTCACAGCATAGCTGTAATGGTAGAAGTAGTACTAGCAGTGATATTAACTAACAATTAAGTTTTTACCATGTGGCCGAAGTGAGATACAGAGACTTCTCTGAGTTATTCAGCTGGCAAAAGGCAGAGCTAGATTCAGCCTTCTGTCCCTCTGTTCTGAAGTCTGGGGCTTGGTTCATCTGCTTCCTAATTCAGTTGAGAACATATCTACTTATTCAGACCCTCTTGTGGGTTTTATTAGAGGGGTAAAGAAGGGGAAGATGACATTACCCCGACCCCTCAGGAACTTAATCCTATTGTTAGCAACTCTGAGTGGAGGTTTTTTCCAAGTTCTTGGTCACGGTTGGGAAAGAAATTTTAGGATATACTATGTAAGCTAAAGTAAGCAGCAGCTTTTATTAAAATCAAAGGTATTGATTTTAATACCTCGAGAGCAGGAGAGTGGGCAGGCTCAAAAAGAGCAGCTGCCCTAGGAGGGAGGATGTGGTTTTTGGTCTTTTGAAGTCTTAGTAATTGAGGGGAGAAATATTCAAGACTAAGGGGTTGGCTTTTACTAAGAATTTGGGTAGTAGTAATTCCTAGAATTGGGTTCCCTCCCATTTTATACTTTATATGGTTGTTTCGGAACTGTCATGATGATTTCAAGAGCAGAGAAATTTTAAAACCACAATGTAAATGATACTATAATTAGCCAAAGTTCATGTAAGGTGGCAGAGATAGCTGACAAGCCAATTGAAGCCCCTCTAGTGAGCTTCTGCTTGAGGCTTGTTTACTTTAACACCTGTACCCAACCTGCAAGCCAAGTGTGCATCTGGTCTCAGTCCTATCTCTTAATCTCCTACTCTAACACTATGGGAGAGAAAAGACAAAAGCAAATGGTGATTGGTTCAGGTGATGAGTAGTCCAATGAAGTTAAGAGAAAATCACTATGTGCTGAAATGGTGAGGGAAGACTTCCTGAAATGTGCTTATGCTTCCTTAAGCGCTGAGTAAACTTCTTGCCACAATGAATTGTTCAGGTTCTGGTAAGAATTTTATAAATGGCACCCTAATAAGGTACCATGTTTGTGCTTAAAGCGGTTGGGATACTTTTTTTTTAAAAAAAGTTCAAAATGTGTATACTTTTGATATTGTAGTTCATGTATGAAAACATATAATTTAGTGCTTGTCCTTTCTTTTTTTTTTTTTTTTTTTTTTTTGAGACAATCTCACTCTGTTGCCTGGGCTAGAGTGCCGTGGCATCAGCCTAGCTCACCGCAACCTCAGACTCCTGGGCTCAAGCAATGCTTCTGCCTCAGCCTCCCAAGTAGCTGGGACTACAGGCATGCGCCACCATGCCCGGCTAATTTTTTCTCTCTCTGTATATTTTTAGTTGTCCAGATCATTTCTTTCTTTTTAAGTAGAGACGGGGTCTCGCTCTTGCCCAGGCTGGTCTCAAACTCCTGACCTTGAGCGATCCACCCGCCTCAGCCTCCCAGAGTGCTGGGATTACAGGCGTGAGCCACCGCACCCGGCAGTGCTTGTCCTTTCTAAACGTGAAAGCAGATAATGTTAGATTATTAATGGTGTTTTCTGTACATATGTATATATAGCAGAAACAGTTGAGAGGAGTGCTTTAGGTAGAACTGAAAGGTAGTGTTCTACTATAAAAGATGGAGCACTGCTTTAAAAAGACAACTTTCTGCATTTTTTTGCTAACACTCATAATAAATGCTTCATTATTTCAGCAGTTGGATTGGGCTTAATTATATTAACTACATGAATTCTTTATTTAAATCGTATCTCTGGGCCCTTGACT
>RJWJ010015662.1:0-35792 GCA_004363605.1 Indri indri
AAAAAATCAAGAAAATTTATAAACTTCTAACAAGACTGACAAAGAAAAAAAGAGAGAAGATGCAAATTACCATTATCAGGAATAGAAGAAGGCATATTACTAGAGACCTTTCAAAGGATGATAAGAGAATGCTCTAAATAACTCCATGCACATAAATTCAATACCTAAGATAAAATTCTTTGAAATCTATAAACTATCAAAATTCACCATACACAAGATAGTTAATATAATAATCTTATAACAAGTGAAGAAATTGAATTTATATTCAAAATTAAAAAAAAAAAAAAAAGAAATTTCAAGGCCCAGATGATTTCACAGGAGAATTCTACCAAACATTTAAAGAAGAAAGAACATCAATTCTATACAACCTCTTCCAGAAAACAGAAGAAAAGGGAAACTTCCAATTTACTTCATGAGGCCGGCATTGCCCTGATATCAAACGGGATAAAGACAGTTCAAATAATATCCCCAATAGTAGTACAAAGACCAATATCCTTTATGAACATAAATGCAAAAATACTCAACAAAATATGAGCAAATCAGATCCAGCAAAACATAAAAAGGATGATATATCATGAACAAATGGGGTTTGTCCCAAAAATGCAAGACTGGTTCAAGATTTGAAAAATTGCCATATTAACAGTCTGAATAAGAAAAATCACATAACTATAACAATTGGTGTAGGAAAAGTATTTGAAAAATTCAACATTCATTAATGATAAAAATTCTCAGCCAACTAGGAATAGAAGGTAACTTTCTCAATCCAATAAAAAATAACTACAAACAAATAAACAAACAAAACCCACAGCTGACATCACACTTAATGGTGAAAGAGTAAATGCTTTTCCCCAAATATTGGGACTAAGGCAAGGATGCCTGGTCTTACTTCTCATATTTCAACATCACCCTGGGAAGTCTTAGCCAGTGCAATGAGGCAAGAAAAAGAAGTGACATCCAGATTGAAAAAGAAGAAATAAAATTGTCCCTATGCATTGACAATATAATTGTCCATGATGAGAATCCCAGGGAAACCATTTTTTAAAAGTCCTGAAATAAAAAATGAATATAGCAACATCAAAGGATATAAGGTCAACATATAATAATCAATTTTATTTCAATCTACTGGAAATGAACACTTATAAACTGATATTAAAAATAAAAATATTATTTACAAAGCTCTCAAGAAATGAAATACTAAGGCAGAAATCTAACAAAACCTCTACAGGACATGTATGCTAAAAACTACAAAATGCTAATGGAATATCCCAAAGAACGTCTAAATAAATAGACATACCATACAGACAAGCTTATTATAAACTTTACATAGAAAAGCAAAGGACCTAGAAAAGCCTAACAATTTTGAAAAAAAAAGAATGAATTTGGATCATGCATCGTGATTTTAATATTTATTACAAAGCTGTAGTAATCAAGACAATGTGATGTTGGTGACAACTCAGAACATAGATCAAGGTAACAAAATAGAAATAGACCTGCACGAATATGGTCAATCAACATTTGACAAATGTATAAAGGCAATTCAATGAAGAAGGGTAGTCTATCAAAAATGTACTTGAACAATGGTTCAAATGTTGGGATCGTGGACCTAAGGGTAAAAATAAAACTATAAAATTTTTAGAAGAAAACATAAGAAAAAAATCTTAGGCAAAAAATTCTTAGATATGACACCAACAGCACTATCCATAAAAGAAAAAAAATCATAAATTAGACTTCATCAAAATTTTAAAAGCAATTTTCTCTATGGAATATACTTGTAAGAGAATGAAAATACAAGCTATTGGGAGAAAATATTTGCAAATTACATATTTGAGAATATATCCAGACAGTGCCAATCATAATCCCAAAAGATAATCCCAAATGCCATAGTCCTGAAAGTTGAAATCCTGAAAGATCAAAATCCCTAATGTCTAAAATCCTAAAAATCACAATCCTGAAAGATTAAAATCCTAAATGTTGAAAACCTGAAAGCCAAATTCTGGGGAAGGGATTAGTGCATTTTTGTTTGTATGCAGGATAGTTGCATCATGTTAGTTGCATCATACTTGGTGGAACTATTACCTTGTTACTGTCTTCTCTTGGAAATTAAGTACGGTTTAAGGAAATGCATATGGGTGTCAAGCTGACAAGGAGTGGACTTGTAGACTTAATTTTAAGTGTCATTTTGACTGGATTCAGAAATACCTAGAAACCTGATAAAGCATTATTTTGGGTGTGTATGCGAAGGTGTTTCCAGAGGAGATTAGTGTGTGAGTCTCTGTGGAAAAAGTGGGGAAAATCTGCCCTCAATGTTAGTGAGCACCGTCCAATTATCCGGGGGCCTGGAGAGGAAAAATACAGAAGGTAACAGACTTATCTTCTGCTAACTTGGACATCAGAACTTTAGGTTTGCCAGCATTTGGACTCTAGGACTTTACACTAGCAGCCCTCTGGGTCCTGAAGCTTTCAACCTTGCACTAACAGTTACATCATCTGCTTTTCTGGTTCTGAGGCCTTTGGACTTGGACTGAGCCACTCTACTGGCAACCCAGGGTCTCCAGCTTGCAGACAGCCTGCCACGGGCCTTCTCAGCCACCGTAATTTCATGCACCAATTCCTCTAGCAAATCCCCCCTCATGTATCTACCTACATACACTTTTAGTTTTCTCTCTCTAAGAACACTAATACAGATTTGGTATTGGGGAAGCCAAATATCATCGCTTCTTACTGAATATTCCTTACCACGTAATGGAAGCGATCCGTGAAATTGTTTCCTTGCAAAAAGCTGTGATAAGTTAAGCGTAGGAGGCTACTTAATGGGGAAAGATAAAAGTTTAAAATCTAATTATTACTGGTGCTGCGAAAGCAGAAAATCACTTAATTGCAAATGGCCAAACAACCACCAGACTTTCAAATGGACAGCATATACTCATAAAATGTGCAGACCACAGCCACTCTCCAAATACAAGTGCAGTATTTCGAAGATCACAGAAGAAGTGAAAACACAGATAAAAATACAAGAAATCGCCCTGCCAAATTATCCAATCACATATGATTTCTGCCCCATTATACATAGTGCCAATTCGCTAAGCTATGGATTTCATTTTTGCATTATTTTCAATACAGGTGGTATAAATTATATAAAGACTTTTGGAAGTTCTAATTTGCTTTATGCATTTTTTGCAGAGTGTCTCCATGTAAGTGCCTTAACACAATGCTGACTTTGTGTGTGAGCTCTGTGCATGTACTTTAAACACTGAAACTCCCTCAAAAAATGAAGAGATGTCCTTTTTGTACATATGCATTTGTGAAAAATAAAATTTCTTGAGATGTTGGCTTTTGGGTCATGACCCATTATGGTTTTTGATTAATCTCATCAAAAGACTGAGGTCCTCCATCATGATATTTGAGATGACCGCAGTTCTAAAGCTGGGCATGCACATTTACCAACCACAGTGATGCATGTTTACACATTTCACTTTTTGACCTATCGCCTTATGAGTACGGCTCATCTGCTCATGGCTGTTACGCCTGTGTGACTGTCGTTAGTATGCCTGAGTGTTTATGCTTGCAAAAAGATGTATGCTATTGCCTATTTTATTGTGTAAAGTGGCCTATGAAGTGTCCTTATAAAGTGGCCTAAGTGTGATATTTTATGTTTCTTTAATAAATCCTCTTTTAAAATTGTAAATAAATATCTTTTAAAAATTTTTTAAAATTATTTTTTCCAGAATTATATTTTCAGGATTTATATCTTTTGGGATTGTGATTTTCAGGATTTTAGACTTTAGAGATTTTTGATATTTTAACATTCAGGAAGGATTATGGCATTTGAGATTGTCTTTCACGATTATGGCCCAAACCCATATCCAGAATATATAAATAACCTCCAAACTCCACAGTAAGAAAACAAACACTCAAGTTAAAAATGGGTAAAAGAATCGATCAGACATTTCACCAAAGAGAATATACAGACATCACATAAGCACATGAAGAGATGTTTAATATTATTAGTCATTAGGAAAATGAAAATTAAAACTTTGATGCGATACTAATACATACACTAAGCACCCCAAAAATGCTGACAAAGTCATGTGCTAGTGTGGATATGAAGCGAATGTAACTCTCATATCTGCTGGTGAGAATGCAAATGGTACAGTCACCCTGGAGAACAGTTTGGTAGTTTCTGATAAAATTAAGCATTCACTTACCATGTGAACCAGCATTCTCATTCTACGTATTTATTCTAGACAAGTTGAAACTTATGTTCACACAAAAACCTGTATGTGAATGTTTATAGCAGTTCTATTCATAATCACCAAAAGCTGTAAGTAATCCAAGCATCTTTTAATTGAAGAATGTTTAAAGAATTTGTGGCATATCTATACCATGGAATTCTCTTCTGCAATAAGAAAGAGTGAACTATTGATACAAGCAATGACTGGGATGGCTCTCAAAGGCGTTATGCTAAGTGAAAAACGCCAGTCTCAAAAGGTTACGTTTCTATGACATCCTCAAAAAGGACAAAGCTACAGCGATGGCGAACAGTCCAGTGATTTCCAAGGGCTGGGGTAGGGGGAGACTATGGCTACCCAGAGATAGCACAAGGGAGTTTTTTTAAGGTGATAGAACCTGTATCCTGATTGTGGTGGTAGTTACACAAATCTAGATATTAAAATCTAAGGACTGTACGCTGAAAAAGTCAATTTTACTCTATGTTAATTAAAAAAAACAAAATTTTTTGAATCCTGGAAGTGACAGTATACAATACTTCGGAGGTTGCCAACCATCACTACTAGTAGCTCTGAACTGAGGACAGAAGACTAAATGGTGTAAGCAAAAAATTAGATAATTCTTATAAAATGTCTAGAACTTACAGTCGCCTATCCATCCAGGCACGCATCCAACCAGCCAATCATTATGGGTTGTTCCAACCAGCACACGACCAATGCTTATGGAGCATATGATATGATGGAGAAAGAAGATATGATTTAAAAAAAAATAAATGTGTGAAAAAATGATAAAGTGGGATGAGCATAAAGAAATATGTTGATGACTAGAAGACAGAAAAGTTTCTGGAGTGGTTTCCACTTAGGCAAGAATTTGTCAGACTCATATTAAATCCAAGAACCTTCAGTTACTCTTCTCATTGGGCTGTACCCATGCAGCTATTTGCACATTGGCACAAGTTATCCAATGTGGCATATTTGCAAAATGTGTAATGCTATAGTTATTTCGTATATACCTAACAAAGTACAACAATGATATGTCTACAACTCTGAGTTCATTTTATGTGAAGACCTAACAAGTCTAACATATGCATATATATTGGAAAATGAAGAATTTCAGTTCTGGGGTGTGAATGGAAAGTCACTCTTGATGGGGATAATTAGCAAAAGTGGGGCCTGGGAGCTGAGAATGGAAACGGAAGGTCAGAAGAGGACAAGGAGAAGTGGAGGTTTATTTCTTCTTTTTACTTTTTTTTTTTTTTATTATTATTGCATTGAATCCCTGAAAGAGATGGAGGAACAGGTGAGAGAGGATGGCCTTCAGGCAGCGAGCGTGTGAAGCACTGCCCGCGTGCACTGGGCAAGATGTCACCATGGCGGAGCCAGTCCTCTAACATTAGGAACAGGCAAGGGGCCTCGTGAAATGTCTACTCAGTACAGAGCAGATTAAATACCCCACGCTTATTTTCTTTTCACGATCTAGGATTTTTTGTGTGTGATTTTGAGACTGCAGTGAGGTCTGGGGACAGGACACAGAAGTTGTATACAATCTGAAAAAAATAGAAATTTGGAAAGAGGACCAGACAAGGTACAGAAACAACTTTGCTTAGCGTATTTGTTACCTGCAACAAAATAATATAAATTTGCAAATTTATTTTGAAATGTATAAGAAAGTAAGACAAATTGACCGATGGATAGAAGGATAGCTAATGGATGGATGGTTATCTGATTAAAAAACAAATGCAGGCCCTCAAGGAGGTAGAGCATGTTCCCGTTTCTTTAATTAGGGGGTGCACACAGTGACTTCCTTCCAAGGGTGCATATGGAAAGCAAGGAGAAAGAGTAACTTTACAATGGAGAAACCTGACAAACACACCTCAGCCAGGTGACCACGGTCAACATCAGCCATGATAAGACATGTTGCTAGTGTGTATCGTTGATACGGGGGGGCAACGAGAAAGGCCCTATACCTCTGTGGTCTTTCTCCCCCAACCCCGTCACTGCAGTCTAATCATGAGAAAGTCATCAGACAAGTCCCGGTGGAGGGGCATTCTGCAAAATACTTTGTAAGTACTTCTCAAACCGCCCAGGTCATCAAAAACAAGAAAAGTCGGAGAACTTGTCACAGCCAAAGGAGCATAAGGAGACAAGACAATTAACGTAATGTGGCGTCTTGGATGGGCTCCTGGAACAGAAAAAGGATATTAGCAAAAGCTAAAGAAATCTGAGTAAAGTATGGATTTTCCTTAATAATAATACACCAGCATTAGTTAATTAGTTGTTATAAATATACCATACTTAGATCAGATGTTAATAATAAGGGGATCTGGCCCCGGAGTATATGGGAACTCTGCACTCTTAGCAATTTTCCTTAGAAAGCATAAAACTATTCTAAGCCGTTCTAAAATTAAAAGTTTATTTAAATAAACAAGCTTAGTAAAATGTTAATGGTAGGACCAAGGTGGTAGATACATTGGTGTTCACTAATATTCCTTTAACTTTATTGGGTATTGTATGCTTGAAATTATTAATAATTTAGAAATTAATTTATAAGCATTTGTAAGTTTTAACTGCAGGGTAGGAAAATCCTAAAATGCTTCAAGCAGCTAGCAGGCAAACAAAGGACTGCAAATTAAAATGAATTGCAGAGTACTAATAAAGATGTGAAAATTGTCCCCTGGTATACTGTATGTTCGCGGCTTTATATTAGTTGATGTAAAATAATTTCTAACGATCTTAATAACTTTACCATCCATTTTGGTTCCTCCAACTCCAGGACCCTCTTGAGATTTTAAGTTTCTTAATCATAATTTCTCCAAAATGCCCCACAGTTAGGGAGAAGCTGTACGTGTACGGATTCCTGCAAATGATCTATCATCCTGCTTCACACACACACACAAACTGAGGCTATCGGGCATGACTCCCCCGCTTCCTCTGTTCCTACCTACAAACCTGTTTGTAACCCTCCCACCCTCACCCCTTCCTTCTAGGTGCGGACAGCAGTTCAGGGTTGACCGCTCACCCTGGATCCTCATCCTCCCCTCCCTAATTCTTCCAGGACATTCACATTTTTTCATCAATTATGGCATCTCTTTCCCAAGTCTTCAAGCTTCCTGCATCAACTTTTCTTCACATTCCCAAAAGCCTGTGAGTTTCATCTTTAAACAATGACCCATGTCCTCCAAGAGCAAAATAATCCAGCCACATAAACATCCTCTCTCTGCCTCTGTCCCCTCTGACTCCTGCCTCGTGTCTTTTTCCCCAGGCCAAGGTCCTGCCGACCACAGTCGACACTTGCCACCTGCACTGCACTTTCACCCAACCGTGCCCCAAAAGCCCTGTGACAGGTCACCATGACTTCCCCAAGGCCCACGCTAGCAGCCTCCTGCGGTCACCTTCTTGCTAGACTTTGAGCAGCAGGTGACACTCATGACCAAGTGTCGGCTTGACGTTCTCCCCTCCCCTGGCTTCCAGGACCCCATTCTGCTCCCCCAACCCCTTTGTCTGATCATTGTCCACCTCCCTTGCTGATTTCTCTTCCTCCGTTGACCCTGACGAACATCAGAGCTCTGTCCTTGGCCTTTGTGTCATGTCCTAACACACCCTTTCCACACAGTCCAAATCCTCCCAAGGCCACCCTTACTCCAACGACTCCTAGATTTCCGCTTCCCCGCAGGACACCAACAGCAGACACGTAACTTGTCCTGGGAGCCTATTCTGTGCTGGGCACTCTTCTGAGCACTTTACATACATTGTCTCATATGATCTTTCCCACAACCCTATAACACCAGGTGGCACTAGTATTATTAACAACATCCGTTTTACTGAGCACAGAGAGCTCAAACAACTTGCCCACGCTCACAAAGCTTGAAGCCAGGATTGAAACCCAGTCCCATACTGTAACCACCGCCCTATGCTCCTGGCAGAACATCTCCACCTGGGGGTTCTTCCTCTGCCTCTGACTCACTCGCCCCAAATGGAACTCACAATCCTTTTCCCCTCAAACTGTTCCCCTTGTATTTCCAGGTGAGGAGCCAGGCTTGGCGGGGGCTGAGGCTTCTGTAATTCATCACGGAGAGGCCCTTTAAGAAAAAAAATAAATAAAAAGGTAATAGTGAATACGTGGTTAGGTTCAGGGCCTTGATAGCAGCCTATGAAAGGGAGGGATCCCGACACACATCACCTTCATTAGTGTCATGGAGAATCCCCCCATACACCTTGTATTCCAATGACCGGCATCTAGTTCTTCCAGCCGAGACCTGGAATCCTCTTCTCTTTCCATTTCCTCCCTCTTCCCTTCCTCCTCTATGTGGAACCAAAAATGTCAGCCTGTCAAATCTATCTTCCTCAAATCTCTGGTGTGTCTCTCTACCGCTTCATAGATGCCATCCCGAGGTGACTCGGGTTCCACATGTCTCACTTGGACTATCGCCATAGTCTACCCCCCTTTTTTGCTTCAGCCTGGACTTTCCCCAACACTTTTCCGGTGCTGAGCAGGGTGACTATGAGAAGTAGATATCTCATCAACCCTGCTGTGACTTCCCATTGTCCCCTGGCTAGTGTCTAAATCCCTTAGCACAGCACCCAACTCTGGGCAGCCGCACCAGCCTTACCTTCCACCCTGCTCTGCTTCTGTTCTTTTCTTCAACAAATAATTACTAGGTGTCCTTCTTGAGTACTATCATTGGGTGCCAATAACAGGGTAGCAGGATACTAAACATTGAAGACACAGAAGCAAACGAGACCAGCTCTTTCATACGCCATGTCCCACCACAGAAAGAAGCTTGCGGTGTCCTGACTGTTAGACCTTGTTCAACCCCTCTGCCTTTTCCCGGGATGCAGGGAAGGTGCTTACATTCTTTGATCTCCTGAACAATCACCACTTATCCTGCATGGCTCAGTCCAAGTGCCACCTTCCCTATATGGCATTTCCCGATCATCCTTCTCCCGCAAACATGGATCCTGGCGTCCTTTCTATCCCAAATGTGCGTCTTTCTTCTCTCAGAGGATCTGCTATACTTTGATGCATCTGCTCGACTGTGAGAAGGTCTCTCCCATTTCACAGTGAATTCTTTGCTCAAAAAGACCTTTTATTTCTCACAGGGACCTGGTACATAGACATTATCCATCCATCCATCCATCCATCCACCCACCTATCTAGCCATCTGACAGACATTTCTGAATGTCCTCATTGCGACAGCCATTTCTCCAGGCTCTGTGGATACAGAAGAACAAGACAGATGCGGCTTCTACGTCCTAGTGGGGGGTAGGGGGCATAGACAATGGACCTAAACGAATAATCGAGATAAGTGAGTGAGTTCTGTAAAACAAATCAACAGAGCGATGTCCCAGAGGGCACTACTTTAGAAGGAATGGCCAGGTCACCCTACAGGAAGGTGGCATTTGTGATGAGTCCCAAATAATAAGAAAGGACACAGCCAAGCAAATAGGGAGAAAGAGTCCTGATGTAAGAATGAGCTCTGTGTGTTTGGGGGACAGGAAAGAGCAGAACAAGCAGGGCAGTGGACAGGGGGCAGCGGGCAGGGGTGGGGCTGGGGGGCTGGGCAGAGTGTGGGGACTTGGAAAACGCAGCGAGTTTGGCAACAATCAGACCGGATTTTGAATTCTTTCTCTAGTATTCATCTCGACATGTATGACCCTGGGCAAATCACCTCACCCTTTTTAACCTCTGTTTTCCCACCACGAAATGGGGACACAAGTACCTGTGTCATTGGGTTTGGAGGAGGAAGATTGAATGTGGCAGCTCGGTAAAATGTCTGGCACATAGTGGGTTTTGACAAACATTTCTTCTTTTCTTGCTTTAAACAAATAATGACGCTGTTTTCTAAAAGTTAGGTTATATCATTAGAAAGTGCCTTTGTCCTTTGCTCTTGTTCTACCAAAGTAAGAAAACGGCAAAAATAACACAGTGGGTCTCAGTTCCCCATTTTGCTAATATCCAAGTTGATATTTCCCTTTTGCAACAATAACAACACGCAGAACAAAAACTGAAACAGCTTCACTTCTTGTGCCCTGGGGATCTAGCATGGCACTCCTGGAACCCTCCAGAGACAGCTGCTCTCAAAGCAAGCAGCAGTCTCTGCAGAAGGCACCTTCGGCCCCTTTCTGGGGCTTTAGCAACTGAGGGTGATGAAAGCAGCAGACAGAGGAGGAGCTGGGGACTGACTAAGCGTCGGGGTGCCTTGTCTGCTGTGCCCGAGACAACACCCTTCCCTTTCCCAACTGGCAGGGAGCAGCCAATTCAGCTTCATGTGGCTGAATTATTTTCTGTTTTCACTTAGTTCTCTTCTCCTTCTCCTTTTAAAAAAGTCCAAAAAGACTCTGGGCCAAGCCAGACTACCTAGCAAGAAGGACAGATGATTTAGATGATTTGGGA
Source organism: Indri indri (assembly GCA_004363605.1). Classification (NCBI taxonomy): domain Eukaryota; kingdom Metazoa; phylum Chordata; class Mammalia; order Primates; family Indriidae; genus Indri; species Indri indri. The sequence continues at coordinate 10,621 of RJWJ010015662.1, forward strand.
GCTAGTTTTCTGAAGAGCCAGAAAGCTCTGGTCTCTGGAAGCTCCGCAGCCAGAAAGCTGCTGTGTTTTCCTGGGAGACCCCTGAGGAACACACACACACACACACACACACACACACACACACACACACACACACACACACACACACACACGCCTCCCTGGCCCTAGTTCCCCAGCCCCCGCCCCAACCCCAGGAAGTAGATTTCTCAAACGGCAGGGCTGGATATGAGTCACAGGCAATTCCGTTCTGTTTCGGGGCATAAGCCCTCCTACTCTTGGGGCCGAAGAGAGTTGCTGAGAAGGAGATGTGGTTCTGAGCCCAAGGGAGATTCCCGCGTCTGTGCGTTGGTGGCTTGGAAAGAAAGTGGCTTGGGAGAAACATGGTCCCTTTTCTCAGCTCTCTCGATGGGCAAGGACACCTGAGTCTGTGGGGCTTGGCGGCGCGTGGCGTGTGGGTGGTGAAAGGAGCTAGGGAGAGGGGGTTGATATGAATTGTGGGGGATCCGTCAGGGGATCTGCCCAGGGTCACCCAGTGGAGGGGAGGGGTGTGCGTGCACTCGTGCTGTGTGCAAAGGCAGAGGATGGCACCACGTGTGGTCTCTCAGACTTCCAGGAGCTGCAGCCTCTGCAGGGACAAGGTGGGGAAGGCCACATGCCCAGCCCCCTCCCCACCCTGGGCCGGGAGGGAGGGAGGTGAGGCCCGCTGCTCTCACAGTCCCCTCCTTTCCTCCAATCAGCTCAGACTAAGCAGAGAGGTGGGGCAGGCCCCTCTCGCCGTAGAGCATCACATGGCAGGAGGTGATGGGGCCTCCTGGGGAGGGGACCCCCAGCTCCCTGGGGATAGGGACATGAGTCCTCAAGAAGGTTATGATCAGGCTTCTGTTCTCAGGGAATGATGCTCCCGACCCCGTGGTCTCCCCGCAGGCTGCTGCCCATCCTTGTTCTTCATCTCGCTGAAGGGAGAGGAAGGAACCGAGGGAAAGTCAGTGCCTTTGGAGGCAGCCACAGCCCTGACAGTGAGTGCTGCCCACCCCCCACAGTCATGCGGAGGCTGTCACAAGGCCATTCTGATGCCCTGATTGTGAGGGCGGCCTGGCCAACACCCCATGGGTTCCTGCACTTATCCTAAGAAGCAGAGCGCCTCTGTCCCCCTGCCGAGTCTCGGGGTGGGCGGGCGAGCACGCAGCAATCCCAGACAATGGGTGGGCACAAAATGGCACTACCCAGCAAAGCCACGGAAGAAGAGAAATTCAGACTGTCATTCAGTAAAGAGAAGACGCTTTGACAGACCCAGAGATTAGGCAGATGTCTGCCCCTGACTTTTAGGAGAAAAAGGAACATGACAAACAGATATTCTTAGCAGAGGGTTTGTTAGAAAAGAGAACGTCTTTCATTATGCTTGCTGGGGTGGTGCACGTGGGAAGCACTCGGTCCACGGTCCTGGTCACTGCCTTCCCCAAGCCAAGCACCAAGCATGTGGACAGCAGAGGCTACAGCTTCTCAGAGATTCTTTCACTGACAAGCCTTGGTGCTAACAACAGTTTCCACTCCGATAACCTGGAAACCCGAGCCACTGGAGACACTGCTCCTCGGCCCTCTTATTAACCGAGACTTTATTGTGACCACCCGGCAGGGGCAGAGCACCATAGCTCTCCCTCCTCCCCGCCTCCAGGTCCACAGCCAGAAGAAATGCTCTTTAGCAAAAATGTGGTTTTTCTGTCCGGGGGCAGCAAAGCTGAAGCCTGATTAACTTATGAGTCTCAGCTAGCCTAGGTGTCACAAAGCCCCCGATGTCACCGCTTCCAGCATTAGCACTGTGGATTGTGCCAGGAGATCCTCGGAACGTGCACTGGGGCTGCAGCATCCTTCGCCCTGGGCCCTGGTCCACCCCTTACATGGGGAGGCTGGGAAAATGGCATGAGGTTGCCCTTGAACCTTAAATCAGCACCGTTGCCCCCTTTAGATCCTATCTGGCTGTTTCCTGCTAAGATTACTGCTTCACTGCACAATCGTTTCTCTTTCAGCAACGTGGGGCGGGGTGTTGTTCATGGGCTGGACCCCAAAACTGAAAACATGTATCCAGTGATGGTGTTTACTTCTCAGCAAATGCGCCATTTCTCTGGAAAACTGCAGAGGCCCCGACTGCATTTGCCATGCAAAGCTAGGTCAGCAGAACGGCTGCTCGGCCTTGGAGGCCGGTTCAGTTCCGCCAGCGGGGAGAAAGACGGTACAGACTGTGGTTTTTCAGTTCCTGGGGCTTAGGGAGCTCCAGGTTTCCTCCCTCCCTGCCCTCGCTGCATTGTTGTTAATTTTAGAGGAGACCTTGCCCTCTCCTCATTGAGTTCCCCGAAGCCTCAGTTTATCCATCTGTGAAATAGAAAACCTAGTGTTAAATCCTTTACCTATGGTATGAGAGAGATGGGCGTGGCTCTCGTGGGCCTCTCTGCAGCCTCTCCTGGCCCTCAGTCACCCCTCTCTTCCTCTCCCGCCTCTGCTAGTTCTTCCTCCCCCTGCAGCCCTCTCTCCAGGCAGGTCCCCTGCTTGCTTTCGCCGCTCTGCGCCATGCAGCCAGGAAGATAAAGAGTGTGCGACTGTCTGGTTGAGAAGTTTTGCTTTGCAGAAACACAGCCAATTTACGGTCCTGCCCTTCCAACCTGGGGACAGCGTTTATTTACATTTAGGAACACGAGGAGAGAGGCTTAGCCGTGAGTTTTCGAGGCCGGGAAAATTACAGAGATACGTAACAGTGCCGCCTGCCGAGGCGCTGAGCTGGTGCTGGGCTCCCGCGGCCGCCGGGGTCAGGGTGGAGGGTTCAGGGAGGAGAGTGCCAGGAAGGAGAGGTCTGCAGCCCCTCTGAGTCCGGGGATTAATTTACTGAGATATTCATAAGCCAAAAACAGAGACAGAGGGATAGAGGGAGGCAAAGCAAGACAGAGAGAGAGAGAGAGAGAGACAGAGAGAGACAGAGACAAGGAGAGACCAAAGAGGAGAGAGACCACACATTGAGGGAAAGGAGGAAGAAAGAAGTTCCTGGACACTTTTCAAAATCACAAGTTAGATTTGAAGATAAGGGCAGGGGGTTAAGATTTCTTCATTGCACTTAATTTTTGAGGGATTTTTCTTTATTCATCACTAACTAAGAAGGCCCTGGCAGCAGGTGACTGATGACTGGGGAAGGTTCAAGAAGAACCAGAGTCAATTCACTGGACTTTTGTCTTTGACCTGCAGGATGTCTTGTACCTTGTCCATTTTTCTGGGGTGCAGGGTCGTTGGGAGGTGCAGTCACCAAGACGCTGAAGTTTGTCCTGGAGAGCCAGGCCATGCATTGCTCCGTCTGGGTCCTTGCGTCTCTCTGTCCCCTGGATGTCCTGTCCTACTGTGTGGCATCCTGAGCTCCAGACGTGTGTGGGACGGAAAGCGAGGGCTTGGGATCCTCGGAGCCTGGTTGGAACCTGGCTGTCCTCTGACAATGTGTGTGTCTGAATCGGGTCTCCTAATCTGTCTGAGGCTCGGCTTTCCCATCTGGAACACAGAGACACCGATATCTCACAGTGCGACTATAAGAACTGTAACAACACTGTTAACTGCTAGTAAATAAAACAAATAATGGCGACTGCTCAGAACTCACAATGCACTGTGTCTGTGTTTCACATTCACAATCCTGGCAGGTCCTCACGTCATCTCCACCAGGTGCGGACCTCACGCAGCTTCCCTCTGTAGATGACACACGGAAAGGCAAGGAGGAAACTTCCTGCTGACAGAGTGACCCCAAAGCCTTTCGCTTTAACAACCACGTGGGTGCCCCAAAACGTTAGCTTCCTCTCCTTCCCCCGCCTGTCGATGTTTAGGGTTTCCATCTCGATAGGCCTGTGCCCTGCAGCGGGAGCCCAGCCTTGCAGGGAGGCAGCTCTGCCCCGGCCAGGTGGAGGGTCAGGGGTCAGGGGTCCAGGCACCAGAGTCCCGACGCCTCCAGCCAGTAGTTGGCTGAGGACTCTCGGGTCCAGTCACTGGATCTCTCTGAGGCCTGTGTCCTCCTCTCTCCAGTGGAGGGGGTGCTGTGGGTCCTGCCTGCCCAGGCAGCACGTTGTGAGGACCCAGGGTAGGGGCAGCACTGTCAGCCTAGGGAGAAGCCACAGCTAAAGGGAGGGGCAGGGCAGGATACTTTCCCCTCCCTCAGCCCCACCCCCACCCGGAGACTCGCGGCGGCCTGTTCGCCCCGGCCAGCGGGCAGAAGACAAGGCCAAGCCAGGCTGTAGCCGCATCCAGACTTCAGTGCCCACGTGGAAGAAGAGAGATAAAAACCCAAAATTTTCTCAGACCCCCACTCCTTTGGAAAAGCAGTCAAATTTTAGGACAAAACACACAGGCTTAGGGCTCAGCTGTTTGGGGCTCCAGGTCCCCACTGGGGCAAGTCACTGTCTTTCTGAGCCTTAGTTTCCGCCTCTGCAAAAAGGGAATAAACCGAGCGCTTACTTCCAAGGGTAGATGTGATAAGATCGGGTTTGGAAACCAGCCGGCTGGGTTCTGGCACACAGCAAATGCTTCTCCGTCGCGCCGCCACTCCTGCACCCTTGCAGAGCTGAGGGGCTGTGTCCCCGCACCCCGTCCCCTCCTGACTCGGGTGGCTCGGCACAGCACCGCTGCCCACAGCGGAGCGTGGGTGCCGTTCGCAGGGTGCAAGGAACAGCGTCTGAGAAACGAAGGCTCTGTGCTGCTCGTGGATTTTCTATTTAAATTTACTTATCCCTAATTATAATCTCAGCAAGAAAGAAATGGCTGAGGACCAGCAGGGGGTGTCTAGGAGCAATTACTTGGCAATTTTCTTTCTTCCAGTGGCAGCAAAGGGAGGTAGAGAAGCAAGGACACAGGGAGGAACTCGGAGTCTCTGCGCCTTCCCTTTGTCTGGGCTTAATGGTCTCCGTTGGCAGGGCCGGGTGGCTGCCTCGGTGCCAACTCAGCACCTCCTTGGCGGGCGGGCCACAGGGACGGTCCCCTTGTGCTGGGTGGCAGGAGGAATGGGCAGTCAGCAGTGGTGGGGGGGGGGGCGGTATTTAACCATACTGACTTCTCTCTGACATTTACCTCTTTCTTGAAAAGCCAAAACAGGGCCCGCTGCCCCCTCCACTCTGAGTTAACACATAACTCTAGGGCACATACCTATTTGGTAGATCTTTTGTTTTTGTTTTTTAAGTTCCAAAGATGGGAGGAACACTTGCATCAGAATTGCCCCGGGTGCTTGTTAAAGATGCAGGTCCCAAAGTGCCCCCATGCCTGCAAGAATCAGCATCTGCCGGGGCTGGGTGGGGGGCCGCTGGGCACTGGCGTCTCACTTAGCCAGTGGACCGGATGCTACTGATGAACTCTGAAGGCTGAGAGCCCCCAGCGTGGACCATAAATGCCTTGATTCCATCCTGTTGCCGCACCGCAGTATGTCAGACACCAGGACATTGGTCAGCGGCTCCTTGGGCAACCTGGCCCATCACCTATCGCGTGCTCGTGATCGAGGGTGCTGAAAGTGATTGCCAGATACAGAAAAGGATGGCAGCAGATTTGCCTTGTCCTCTGTGTGAAACAACCCAACACATCACATTGTTGTTTGCAGAGTATCAGAGCCAGAAGGATTCTAAGCAAGCGATTCCTAAGCATAAGAGCAAAGCTGTAGAATCAGACTGCCTGGCCTTAAAAATCTGGTTCCACTACCACTTACCAGCAAGACAACTTTGGACTCATCACTGGTCCTCTCTGTGCTTCAGTGTCCTCGACTGTAAAATAAGATGATAACAGAACCAAACTCCCGGAAGGATTACCCGAGGTTATGTGTACACACACACACACACACACACACACACACGCACACACACACTCACACTCACTCCAGCACAAATGAACTGCTGATTAGATGTTAGTGTCACTGTTGAAGGCTTACTCCACGCTGAGCACAGTGGTAAGTGCCTTAACTGGATTTTCTCACTTACTCCTCACCACCGTCCTGTCTGGTAGGCATGTTTTTGTCCCATTTTGCAGAGGAGAGAACTGAGACTCAAAGGGATGAAGTAACGTGTTCAAGCTTAAAGAAACAGTAAGGGTCGGAGCCCCCGGTTTATTCATAAAATATTGAACGCTCTCTGTGTGCCAGGCTCTGTTCTAGGCACGGAGGGCACACAGACAGATGAGGTTGCTGGTCTCACGGCACTCACACCTGGCTGGGCAAACCTGGAAAGAAAGTGTCCCGGCTCCAGCCTGCAGGGCTCACCTCCACTCACGCTGCCTCTTGCCGGGTGATGGGGCTGCTCATCGTTCTTGAGCACACAGCTGGGCAGAAGAAATCCGCCAGGGGATGGATGGCCGGAATAGTGAAAGAACTCAGGAAATTTCACCCCAAAATATGACTCCTTAGTATAAAGAGTATTTTAAATTAAAGGCCCTTAAAGATCAACAGGCCCTGGAAGGGGCTTTCCATCTTTCTTTATAAAAAAAAACAGAGCTGTCAAAAAGGACAATTGACTTCCCTTCCCCTCCCTGTTGTCTCGATATATTGCAGGAAAGATGATCAAGGATGCAACCAGACCCGGCCCAAATCATTTCAAATATAATACCTGTCTCTCGGGTTAATTTCCAGAGAATCATTGATAAGTCAACCTGTTTCCTCCTCGCCCACTCACTCTTCCAAGTAGCTATTCATCCTCCCTAGTAACCATTTATTGCCCCTCAACAGAATTACCTATATTCCTCATCTCCCACTCCTCTAGAATGAGGGCGTATAAACTTCTGCACCCCGTTGGGATATCGGGAAATCGCTCTGTGATTCTCCCCGTGCTCAGGGTAAATAAATCTCTTTCTCTTACTAATCTGCCTTATTGTGAGTTGATCTTTCGGCAAACCCTCCCAGGCAAAGGAGAAGTTTCCACTCACCCCCACGGTAGCATGAAAGATCTGGAAATAAATGTTGGCTTTAGAGAGAGGGGGATATTTGTTATGGCACCTTGGCCCAGTGGCGTGCCCTCTGCCTCTCCCAGCTCCTGTCCTTGCGTCTGGGTCCCTGGACTCTGTATTCGGTGAGACTTGCTGAGAAGAACTCTGAACCTGGAATGGGGGAGCAGGCTGAGGGTGGGGTACAGACCCCCATGTTCGGGGTGGGGCTGTATGAGAGAAATAGGACTCATTTTTCAGTCAAATTGAGCCTTTGTTGCCTGTGATTCCTGAAAACATTTTTCAAAGTCCATTGAGACCTCCCTGTCACTAGGAGGGAGGACTCCGCCTCTCCCTAACCCCCGACTCCCTCCCGTCCTCTTTGGAGTCGAGCAGAAGGGTGGGAGTGGGAGCTTGGGCTCCCTCTAGTGAGGCCGTGGGGCAGTGCAGAAGACTCCTTCATCTAGGCACAGAGCGACCTCTGTGGGACTTTCCATCAAGAAGGAGGTGGTAGGAGGGGGTGAGTCCTGGTCACAAAGGACCCCTCTGGGGATCCCAAGGGCAGCAACAGCTCCCCAGTGGAGCAGTCTGAGAGGGTCACCATTCCAAGGACCTGGCACTGACCCTGAACCCCCTGATCTGTGCACGTGCAGACCCCCGGGGTCTGGCCCCATGTTGCCCCTGCAGACCTCCCCACTGGAGGTAGCCTGCTCGCCACCCCTTCTTGGCTGGAGCCTGCACACACTGCTCCCCTGTGCTGGACCCGCTGGGTTGGGCTCGCTCTGGGCCCTGCCCGCTCACCATCCACCCTGGCTCCAGGGAGGGTCATGACAGAGATTGGTCTCAAGCCCCATTTCCAGACTCAGCTTTGCCTGCTGGAAACCACCCCGTAGTATTTTTGGAGCTACTTAGCTTGCTGACGATTAGCAAACGACTGCAACCAGATGTCTGCGCTCTGCTGAGTCAGAAAGGTTCCGGCAGCAGTGGGCGCAGACCCTGGCCCAGGTCTCTTTGAGCAAGTCATGTGACCTCTCAGGGCAGCAGTTTTCTTGTCTGAAAAGAAAACTAAAAATGCTGGCATTAAAGGGGGCAAAATATGGGAAAGCACTTTGGAAAGTATAGCATGCAAGCTGATGTTAGTGTTCTTATCATTTTTAAAACCCAGAAAGCAGCTGAGATGCCTTATCCTGTAAAACTCAAATGGATTTTGCCAGAATGTCCCCCCACAAGTAGCGGACCCCTTCCTTCCCGATCTCTTTGCTGTCGTGTAGGGGTGTGTGTGTTGGGGGAGGTAGTGCTGTGGATAGGGTGGGGTTTTCTCAGTCGCCTGGGCAGCCTGAGCGCCCGCTTCACTGAATTAAGCCAGTTTGGGGACCCGTTTGGCTTCCTATGTGTCTGCTCTATTCTGTATCAAAAGCATCTGAATTTTCATTCAATCTGTTCCCTAAATTTTCACTTAAAAAAACCAAACCAGGCCAGGCGCGGTGGCTCACGCTTGTAATCCTAGCACTCTGGGAGGCCGAGGCAGGCGGATCATTCTGAGCTCAGGAGTTCGAGACCAGCCTGAGCAAGAGCAAGACCCCGTCTCTACCAAAAATAGAAAGAAATTAATTGGACAGCTAAAAATATATATATAGAAAAAATTAGCCGGGCATGGTGGCGCCTGCCTGTAGTCCCAGGTACTCGGGAGGCTGAGACAGTAGGATTGCTTGAGCCCAGGAGTTTGAGGTTGCTGTGAGCTAGGCTGAGGGCACGGCACTCGCCCCAGGCAAGAGAGTGAGACTCTGTCTGGAAAAAAAAAAAAAAAAAAAAACCAAAACAAAACCCTACAAGTCCCTTATGTGTAGCTGACTTCACGGGAAGTTTGGGGAGATGCTTGGGGGCGTGGGTGGTTGCTTCATAGCCACACAGACAACTTCCAGTCCAATATTAGACATGATATTCCTAAAAGCCCTTTGGCGCTTTCCAATAACTGAAGGCCAGCCTCCCTCTCCTCTTCCCTAAGCCCTCGCCAGCTCTCTCCCATGCCCCGTCTCCTGCTCATTTCTGAAGCAGAGAAGTTTATGTATTTCCTTCTGTGTGATCTGACAGCTGCTATTTATCGAGGTGACATTCAGAGTGTGTACCCCAACAAAGAAAATTCTCCCCTCAATTAGCTGCCAGCTGACCGGATCATAGCATCTTTCTTCCCACTACGTTTTTGTTTATCTCTGGACCTCCTATTCACATGGGTAAGAGGCAGGAAAGAGAGACCTGAAAGGGACAAGCAGCGCTGCAGGGGACGCTGTAGGGAGCTTCAGAGAGGGGTTCTGCTGCCCTCATTGTCCTGCCTCGTGGCCTTTTGCAGGGTCTGAGCTGCCCAATGGGAGGCATGGAGCCCAGCTTGAGCATTTTTCCGTCTACATGACAGGGTCTTAATAAAGACTGGTCCTGTGATGACGAAGCTAACTGACACTTTGGGGGTGCAGGGCCAACCATACCCTTCCCACCCTGAGCTGAAGTCGCAGGTGCAAGAGGAGCCTGGGAACTCCTCCAGTTCCAACATGTCCAGTCCCTGGTCCTCTTGCTGGGGCAGCTCTGCAGCATGAGGACATCCAGCTCTCAGACTCTTGGCCAGGGACACAGAGAGGAGGACCTAGTGAGGGGAGCCTGTGGGCAAGGAGGCTCTGGGGTCAGAACACCCCGGAGGGCCCTTCTGGGTCTTAGGTCCTTCATCCCTCTAGTAGGCTGCAAGGTCAACATTATGACAATAACACCAGCACCAACAATAACAGCTACTATTATTTGAGCCCTTATTATATATTGAGCCCTTACACACATTTTTCATTGAACCCAGTAATCATATGATGTAGGTACTATTATTATTATTGTCATTTTACAGATGGGGACACTGAGGCCTGTGAAGTTTCATTTGTCTAAAGTCAGACAGCTAGAAAGTATAGAAACTGGGCTCTTATTCATCACAGGCGCTGACTCTCAACCAGTATGCCACTTAACACCCGTATGACAATGTACAGCTTAGAAATCAAATTCTCATACAGTCATGTGTCCCTTAATGATGGGGGTACATTCTGAGAAATGCATCATTAGGTGATTTTGTTGTTGCGCGAATATCATAGCGTGCTCACACAATCCTGGATGGCACAGCCTGCTACGCACCTAGACAATATGCTAGACCTATTGCTCTAGACCTTTCGTTTGCTCGTAGGAATGGGAGGGTGATACGAAAACCAAAGGTGTTGGCATTCTGGGAACAGAGAGGTGACCTGGGGAGGGATGCTGGGCTGGGGTGTGAATGAAAGGGGCAAGCAGTGCCTTCTCTGTCACGTGCAAGCTTGAGGGCCACATGGAGAGAAATCACATAAAGTCACCCCAAAAGCCTTAGCCTCCCCTCTGCCGGGCCTATTGCCTCTTGCCCTTCCCAGGACGTGCCAGCTTGGCACCGGGCTTGAGTTCCGCTAATAGTTGAGTCGATTGCATCATCTGAGGCCCTGGGCACCATGACAAGGGGCGGTTTTCTCGGATCTGCAGTGAGCATTACGCCAGGAGTGTGGGAAACAGCGCCTACTCAGCACCCCACTCTGGGACCCAGCGCAAACTCGCCACTGTCTCCAGCCGGCCCATTAGCCACCCAGAACTCTGCCGGAACTTCCAGGCACCGAGGTAATTACCCAAATGGGGATGAATATTTAAAGGGACTCTTACTTAACCCATAAACGCTTCCTCTCCAAGTTCCCTCATCGCTGTCTCTGGATGGATTTGTAGAGGAATTGTTCTGACAGAGACCTGGAGCTGCCTCGGGTTCGACTTTGGTCACCTGACCATTCCCCCCCTTTCTTGGAGGCTGACCTTGAAGGTGTTGGGAGATGGTCGGTCTGCCTGGTCATGGACATTAGAGTGTGGCCCTGTGTTCTCCACAGTGGATATTTGTATGGGTCAGGGGAAGGAAACCCAGAAGCAAAAGTGACTGGGCACCCGTGACTAAAGACCCCTTAACTGTGCCTGACACCACGCCTGGGTGCCACTGCGGGGAGAAGGAACACTTCCTCTTCACCCCCAGAAGTCTCACTGGAAGATCAACTCACAATGAGGCAGTTTAGCAAGAGAAAGAGTTTACAAATTTATTTCCCATGCACTTATTTCCACACAGGGAGGATCACAGAGCGATTGCCCCACATCCCAATGGGGTCCAGAAGTTTACATAGCCTCATTTTAGAGAGGAGGGAGAGATAAGGAATAAAGGTCATTCTGTTTAGGGGCAATAAGTGGTTACTAGGGAGAAGGAATAGATACTTGGGAGAATGAATGGGTGGGGGGAACAGACTGACTTGTAAATGATTCTAATTGGAAATTAAATTAACCCGAGAGACAAGTATTATCTCTTAAACGCGTTGGGCCAGATCTGGCTGCATTTTCTCAATATACCTCAATCCATTGAAATATCAGCGAGGGGATGTGAAGTCAATTTTTGATGGGTCTGGTTTCTTGTGAAGAAGGAGGGAAAGCCCCTTCCAAGGCCTATTGGTCTCTAAGGGCCTTTAATTCAAAATACCCTTTATACCAGGGAGTCATATGTTGGGGTGCAATTTCCTGAGCTTCTCATCCACAAAATATTTGGGATCATTTGTGACAATATACGTAGTAAAATGTAAAATGAGAGTGACCACAAATCTGAAGGCAATATAAAATTTTGATTAAAAAACACAGGCTCTCCTCTCTCATTGCCGTCGTTGTTGAGGGGCTTCTCTGTGCTGTCCTCATAGGGTGATCCAGAATTATCCTCAGTTTTGCACTGAAAGTCTGTGTCCCTGGAAACCCCTCAATCCTGGGGGAACCAAGGCAGTGGGTCCCCCTGCCTGTGCAACGCCTGCATCAATCCTGATAGCTAAGAGGTCTTATCTCTATTTTAAAGATAAGGAAATAAAGGCTTAAAGAGTTGGAATAACTGGGTTATGAGCACATAGACCCATTGAGTGGTTACAGTAGCAATTTGAAGTCAATTCTCCTGGGCTGCAATACCCTTATTATCCATGTTCAATATTGCTCTAAACTAAGCAAGATCCAGAACAGACCCAAATTTCAAGCATGGTTGAGTGAATTTGTTTAAGAATGGGGCTGTTGAAACATCTGGAACCCAAGTGCATTGGGGGGCAGGAGGGAGCCTACCTCCCTGAAGAGAAGGAGTGCCTCCTGTCTAGTAGCGAGGGCATGGGCATTCTTTCCTTCTACACGCCTATTGGGAGAGAACTCAGAGGCCTCTGCTGCACTCGCACTGGGGAATGGTGCAGATGAAAACGGCCCAAGGCACTTCTGTCTTGGAGCTTGCGGGCAGACAAATACATAATGCAGAGGTGTAACGGAAGTCAGGGCAAATTGTATTACAAGTTGTCTCTTTAACCACCCCCGACTGTTTTTGGGAATTAAAACCTGCATTCCTGCCTGAGGCCAGTACTCAGAGCTGGAGAGGAGCGCTCTTTGTTCTTTGTTTGAAACCACAGGAGATGTCTCAACGGAATCGTCCCGGCAAATGTCATGGGGTCATCTTCACCAGAGATAAGGTCCACTAGGACCCCCAACCATGGTTAAACGGCAATAGTCTGAAGCTGAAAATCCCCTTTAAATGCTCTGTATTTCGGCTTAAAGGGAGGATGATGGTTCTTTAAGATGAGAGTCTGCTGTCTTCCTCATTCGCCAGCTAATGAATAAACTTCTCTTCCCTTTTCCTCAAACTGTTTGTCCTTGTTCTTGGTTCAGCCACGTACAGAACTTTCAGTAACAGGCACAGGGAGTAAAAATTGCTCTGAAGAGAGCTGAAGCCAGGGAAGGACAAGTCAGTGGCTGGGGTGCCTTCCCTGTGCAGTTTGTTGGAGACGCCTGTCTGCGGAGGTGATGTTTGCACAAAGAACTTAGCAAAGTGAGAATAAGCTTCTCTGAGGATAGAACGTTCCAGGCCTGGGAAGGGAAGTGCAGAGGCTGCAAGTCTGTGACATGCGTGGGCTGTGAAAGGAGCAGCAAGGAGGCCAGCGAGGCTGGAAGGGAGGGAGCAGGGGAAGGGAAGGATGTGAGGAGGGAAAGGCTGTGGGACCTGGTCACCCGGGGCTGTGTGGGTCCCAGTTAAAACCTCAGATTTTGTTGGAATAGTGGGAGGTTGTTGTCAAAACTGCAAGGGGGTTTCTCTCTAGGTCTAGCTGCTGGTCTAGGTCTAGCTGCTGGTCGCACAAAGATCCAATTACTGAGACAATGAGGATTGCCAAGGAAGAAATTTTTAATAGAATGGGAGAAGCTGCCTCAAATCTGTCTCTCTGACTAATGGAGATCACCGGCTTTTAAAGGTGGGCCACATGCCTTGGGGAAGATCCTGGTGTAACTGACAAGGGCGAGGTATGCTGGGGGCGGGTTGTGGGGGTGGTGAATCTGGGCATAGGGAAGTCTGCCCAGGTACCTTCAGAATCTCAGCTCTTTTGTCTTGTTGCAAATCCACCATTTCTGGGAAACAACTCAAAACATCAAGCAGTTAGTTAAGGGAGAAGATTATATAGGGGTCATTGCACTTTGTTCAATGTAGGGGGCCAGTTGCAAGATCACTGGAGGTTTTAGGGGGCAGGGGAAGGACACGATGGTGCCCTGTGGGGTAACAGAGGTTAATGGAGGTGATGTCTCCATTGGCCCCAGGGCTGTGACAGGCTCAAGCTCAGGGACCCAGAAGTCGGGGCTGGGAGTGGAGGCCCAGTCAGAAGCTTCTCCCTGCGCACTTCCCCTGGGCCCCTGGCCCGTCTTCCTCTGTGCCTCCCCACTCCCCCAGGGCCAGAGAGCTTTGGTGTGGTCATCAGAGTCTTAACAAGCTCCCCAGGCCCAGCACTGTGCCGGGACCTGAGGGAAGGTGGAGCCCGTTCACCATTCTGTGTGCGTCAAGCCTAGGCATAGCAGAGTGCACAAAACACACACTTTCCCTCTAATCTTATTTCTAGAGAGGGAGGACATTAAGCAAAGAGACACGCAAGGGAGTGTGTGAATCCACATGACTGCATATGGCACACCCGTCACGGGCCAGCAGCAGGAGGGGGCCGTGCAGAAAGCCAGCACAGTCGCTGTCCTGGAGGAGTGGCAGGGGCTGGGAGCTGTGTGCTAGCCCTGGCAGGCAAGTGCAGCAGAGGGGACTGCAGGGGGCCTGGGATGAAGTGGACAGGCTTGGCTGGGAGGACGGGGATAAGACGAAGCAGCAGCAGCAGGGAAGGGCCCCATCTCACACTCTCGCTCCCAGGGTGCGTGGCAGACTAATCTTTCTCTACAGAAAGAACTCTTCGAGGCCGGGGGTGGCGGCTCACGCCTACAATCCCAGCATTTTGGCACAAGTACTAAACTTTCTGTAACAGAATTTGGCATCCCCAGGTGGACCCATAGGCCCGGTGGAATGGCACCCACAACTGCTGCCATGGCTGGAAGAGGCAAGGAGCAGCCCCGGTCAAGCCATGGGTCTTTGCCAGTAGGAGCAACGTCTGTTTGGAATGAGAGAGTAAGGGACCACCCTAGCAGCTGCAGGAGCCTGTTTAGTTCAGGGGAACTCCCTCCCTGAATTAGCTTCAACTCCTGGTAAACCTAATTGAGGAAAAGGAAATGAATTTGGGAAGAGTCGCAATGCCTTGGCCATTTTGGTAAGTTCCCAGGTGTGCACAATGAGACCCTTAATTCCACGTATTTGGGGAAGGTTTTTGAACCCTCCAGCCCTGTGGTAGGGCATTTGTTTGTGGCACCATTTGGGGGTGGGAGTCATGGTTAAGCAGAACTAGGGAACCTCGGGATTTCATTCCCTTTTGGATTAGCAGATGTTGGTTCTCGGTTGAGAATTTGGTTCTCATTTGTATGGTACCCACTTGATGGTAGGCCTTGGCATTTGAGATTGTTTTTGGTGGGAATTTCCTGTATCGTCTACTTGTCAACTTGTGTTTGCTATTGTCTACAAGTTTTGTTTCAACATGGGAGGCTCCATTTCTGTTCCATCTGCAAGTCCTTTGGGGAGAATCTTGGCTGAATGATCAACTGTACCTATAATTCTAAGTCTAAAAGGAGAATGATGTTTTATTATAATACTGCTTGGCCAATGTACGTGCTGGAGTGTGAGGAGAAGTGGCCATTGAATGGAACCTTAAATTATTGTACCATCTCACAAACTGGAATTATTTGTGAAAGGTCAGGTAAAGGGACGAGATCCCATAAGTACAATCTGTCTTGCAATTGCATAACAAAGAGCCTGAAAGGCATGGGACAAAGTTAATGGTAAGGGTAGTCAGAACTTGGGTCACAAAATTGGGGAGAAATTAATCAGGTTGGATCTCATGAACCCACCCCCCCACCCCCGCTGCCATCTCCCCTCCACCCCCCAGCTGGGGAAGGTGCTGTGGGCTTGGCTGTGCTCAAGCTTACACGGTTGGGGCTCTGCTGCCCCATCCACCACAGCCCCCAATGTGGTGATCACGGAGCTCACTAACAGGACCAGCCAGCCCGGGAAGCAGCCCCACACAGAGCCAGGTCTGTGGCAACTGCTACCACCTGCAGCCACCGCCATCTTGGCACTGCAAGGGGCCTGGGGAGGGTGCGACTGGAACTAATTCTTCAGTCCCATGCCCACTGGCTTATGACTCAGGAGTGGGAATGATTTCTCCTTCCAAGACCTGGCAGGGAACTCAATTTGGCCAGAGGACACCCAGAGCTGGGGCATGGCAAATTCCAGTACAGCAATATCAGATAGGGGGCTGGAATGCACAAGGCAGGGTATTACTGGACAAATTGGGATCCCAATGCAGAAGTGGACAGTGTGAGAATAAATCATTACCACAGTGTATTCTGGCAGGCCTCCAGAGGGGAGGGCTTAGAAGAGTTTAAACAAGGTCCAAGAATTACAACAAAAACCTAATGAAGACACCTCTGAATTTTTGGAACACATCTATCAGGCATATCAGAAATATACAGATGCAAATCCAGTGGCCCCTGAAAATTTGTGCATCGTTAACATGAATTTTATAGGACAGAGTGCTTCAGACATAAGGCGGAAGCTGCAGCCTGTGGAAGGGGCAATTGACATGAATCTCTCACAGCTTGTTACTATCACCTTTAAAGTATAATATATAACGCTGGGGAAGAACAGAAACTGAAACCTACGTGTGTTCTGTTACCTGCGTGCCAAACAAGGATCCTTTGAGACAGTCGAAAGGAAAGGGCAGAAAAGGTTGCCCCAGGTCCAAGTACAATCACTGTGCTTTTTGTAAAGAGGAGGATATTGGAAAGAACACTGCCCAAAACTGCAACGGTCTCCAGGTAACAAGAAATCCCCAGGAAAGCAAATGATATTTCGAGTCCAGGACTCAGGTGAAAAATGCGGGGGGTGGGACTCCATGCCTCACTGTGGCTCCAGTCCAAATATCCCCACAGGAGCCCTGGATATGACTGACGGCGGGGACTCGATTGGTGGACTTTTTAATTGACACAGGAGTACTGCCACTGCCAAGCTGCATGGGCAGAAGTGGTCTGGGCACCCCTGTGGCTGCTGCCCCAGCCCCCGGTACCAGCCGCGCATGGCGCTCTGCGAGCCAGGCAGTGGGTAGGGGCCAGGCAGCAGCAGCAGAGGAACTTGTTGCCGTGGGGCCAGGAGCCGCCACCAGAGCTGGCACTGCTCTGCTGCCAACTCTGGCATCCCCAGCATCCTCAGTAGCCACGTTGGACCTGGGTGAGCGGTGGGAGCGCCAAGAGCCCTTCTGTTCCAGTATGCCACTGAAATAATGGCCCTGATACAGGCTGTGGCTGAGCCCAAGCAGGTGGCCACCATGCACTGTCCTGGTCACCAAAAAAGGAGACACTTTTGGTGAAAAAAGAAATCAGGCCACTGGCAGAGATACTACGGAGGCCACTAAAGGCCATCTGTTCCTCAGGGCCTTGATACCCTGGCTAGATTTAGATCAGTACAACCCCCCTTTAAAACTAAAGACTAGGGCTCTGACACTTGAGAAGACACAGCTAAGAGGAGACAGAATTCTCATGGACTCATTCTACTCGAAGCCTTGCTTTGGTCCATTTATGAGGCACCTACATGAATGCACTCATTATGGGCCTGAATGGAGTTGGCGGGACCTCATTTAAGAGGACCCTGTTTGCAACAAACTATCCAACAAATAACTCAGAGATGCCCTTTATGTGCTCAAAACAATCCAAAGATTGTTGCTGCACAGGGAACCCAACATGTGGGGACCCAGCCTTTTGATGACTGCCAAACTGATTTCACTCAGATGCCTAAAATGACTGAAACTTGTGTTAGGAGATACCTTTTCAAGCTGGGTAGATGCTTATCCTACCCAAATGGAGAGAGTGTCTAAAGTTACCAGAGTCCTTCTAAAGGAGCTTATTCCAAGGTATGGGCTCCCTTCCTCCACACAGAGTGATAATGGACCCTTCTTTATATCGGAGGTAACCCAGCAAATAAGCAAAGCCCTACATCTAGAATGGAAATTGCACGAATCCTGGAGACCTCAATCTATGGGAAAAATGGAGAAAATGAACCATGCTTTAAAGAAAACTATAGCAAAATTGACCCATCTAAAGTGGGATAAGATGTTGCCATTTGCCCTCCTCCAGATAAGGGCAGTCCCTAGAAACAGGTTTAAGTTAAGCCCCTATGAAGTAGTTCATGGGAGACCCTTCCTAGCACCCCAAGGTAAGCATGGTAATATAACCGTGGGTAAAGAAAACAAAGTAAAGCAATATGCCAAACAGATAAATTAAATTCTAACCACTATGCATGAGTTTGCCTCTTTCAGGTCCCTGCCCCTGTTGGAAGCACCCCTCCACCCCTTTAAACCAGAAGACCAGGTGTTGCTTACAGCCTGGCAAGAGCAAGGACCCAAACAACAAATGGCAGAGAAGTGGAAGGGACCCTATGAAGTGCTTCTAACAACTCACACTTCGCTGAAATTGTCAGGAGTAAAACCTTGGGTTTGATGACTCTCTGTCCCTATATAGTCAGAAACCGAGGATGCGTGATTTTAGGTGTAACTTATTCATTCACCCAGTTAATTTTCTTAGCTGCTCTTCTGCCCTGGGCTTTGTGCCAGGCCCTGGGGTACCACGATGAAGAAGCCATATTCCCTGTCCTCAGGATTACTTGGAGAATTTATTAAAATGCAGATTCCAGGGCCCCAGGCCCTTTGGTTTTCTGAGCAGATCCAGGACTAAATACATCAGGTTCCCAGGTGATTGTTATGCCTGCTGGAATTTAAGAGCCAGTTACCAGTCTGGACATGGGACCTGAAATCCATATTTTTAATAATTTCTCCGAGTAATTCTGATATAGATAGGCCATATTAGTTTCCTGTGGCTGCCCTGACAAATCACCCCAAACGGGATGGCTCAACGCAAGGGAAAGTTTTTCTCTGATGGTCCCGAAGGGCAGAAGTCCAAAGTCAGGTGGCGTTCCCTCCAGAGGCACAATGGAAAATTCTGCTTGACTTGTGACTGCACCACTCTCTTTCTGCCTCTGTGGTCACATTGTCCCCTCCTCCTCAGTCTTCCTTGCTATTTCTTATAAGGACACTTGTCATTGGATTTAGGGACTACCTGGATAATCCAGATGATCTCATCACAAGATGCTTAATTTTATCTGCAAAGACCCTTTTTGCAAACAAGTCACCACATTCACAGGTTCCAGGATGTGAACGTATCTTTTTGGGGGCCCCCATTCAACCCGCTACATGGACCCTGGACCACACATTGAGAAGCCCCGTGCTTGACGGTGGGGCTATGGGGATGTGCTGACCAGAGAGATGCTGAGGCGGTGGAAGTAACAGCAGCAGGGGGTGGGCTGCTGGAGGGGAGAGGTAGGGGGAAGCTGAGGGCAACTCCCAGGGCCGACCCAGTCGCGTGCAGAGTGCATCGAGTTGCACTGCTCTCCACACAAACGAGCCTTGGAAACGCCAGCAAACAGCGCTGATGAATTGCCTTTGGCTCCTCAGGCATCATTTTCTCGCAATTATCATGGGGAGAAGACACGAAGTCCCACTGAGGACGTGGAGCCCCATGCCCCTGGAGCCAGGCAGAGTCCCTCTCTGAGGACCACGCTCGAGCAGAGCTGATTTTTCTGAGGCTTAGAGGAAAAATCAAACCTGATTTAATTCTTAGGAAATTGCCTTTTTTACCCACCTGTGTAAGCCTGTATTTAAATGCTAATATTTGGGGCCTGCTGGGATGCCACATTTATTTTCTTCCTTAGCAGCAACAGAAATTCTTATTTATGAGAATTCTGGCTCCTACCTGCTTCCCTGAGTCCCCATCTTCGTTTCCGCCTGCCCGCCGGACACCCAGCTGTCTCAGCCGTACAAAGTCTGTAACCGTCTCCCCGCCGAGACCTGATCCTCTTTCGTCTTTTCTATTTCTCTTTCTAGAACTGCTGGTGGCTTTTGACTCCCTCCTCCCCCAAGGCTTTCCTTCACTCAGCGCTGGTCCCCCTGATTCAAACTCCCCTCCTGGGGCAAATCACTTACCCTGCCTAAGCCTCGGCTTCCTTACCTGTTAAAATGGGTATAATAAATAGTTATACCTACTTGATGAGTTCGTTACAAGCCTAGCATGAGATAATCCAAACACAACACCCGCAACAGCATCTGGCAACAGTAGCAGATCGTGCTGATATTTTTTATAACAATCACCACCCCCGTGGTATCTGCCCTTTTCCTCTTCTGCTTGTTCCCCTGCAAGCCACCGAAAGCCCTGGGAAAGCTGCATCCTGCTCATTAGAAAGCAGGCTGTTGCTCTTTTCATTTGCACCAGTTGTTGCAGTCTCTGAATTCTCCACCTTACGGATTTGTTTGTTCATGGTCTGAGCATCCCTCCCCTGCTCAACCTGTAGAACGCAGTGCCCAGCAGCGAAGGGCTTTTGTCTCATTTACCAGCACACCCTAAGGCCTGGCACACAGTAGGTGCTGAGTTAATAGTAGGTGTGGAATGAACAACTGAGGAGAAAAGGCTTCTAGGATTTTAGGAAAGAAGACATCTAGACTATGCTGATCATTCAGCTGCTGACCCCAGGTTCCAGGGCCTCCTTCCCTGCCCTGCTGGGTGACGCTGAGGCTGGGACAGGAAACCATGTTTCTGCTTTGCCAGCAGCGCTGTGACAAGCTCTGGCGCTGGGGAGAGGGAGGTGCAGGCTGGAGGAAGGGGGCTTGGTCTTGTTCTTCGCGTAAGCTCCCTGCCCTTGCCTGCATCTCCACAGCAGTAGCTCTTGACCCCAGTGGCAGCAGCAAGTTCCAGCTGTAGCAGGCGATTCCAGTTTCTAGTATTTTTTTTTAACTCCCAGAATCAACCTCATCGCCCTGCCTCAGAGACACCAGCACCGGCCAGCGCGCACCCTCTCTGCAGAAGTTTGGTCTCAGCCTCTCAGGGCCCCTCCCCCAAGGTGCTAGGGACCTCGGCGGCTTTCCATTGTCTCCTACCCCCACCCCCAGCTCTAGCTGGGGGTAGCTGCTTCCTGCAGTTCCTGCCTGTGTGACTCCTCAGCATCCCTTTTAGCTCTCTGCTGTCCTTGCTGTCCCCTGACGCCAGCTTGAGAAGCCTTTATGTGAAATTCCCTCTGTTAAAACACGGGTGTGGTCTCTGTCTCTGGGCTGGTCCCTGATGGACCCTTTGCCTGAGCATGGCCAGCCCTGCCTCCCTCCCTGCACCCACAACTGTGGCCTTGGAGGGAATTCTTTCCAGAACAAATGTCTGCATTCTGTCTCCACGATGCTTCCAGGGATGGGGAGTGTGCGATTTTAATGGAGCTACTCGTTTCTTCCAACATGCAGGCAAGATATGTCTCTCTAAAACTGCCAGTCGCTTTAATTTCGAATCCTGGTGAGAGATGAAATAAGTTTCTGTAAATTTTAGAGTCAAATGTCAAATGGTCTTGGATTCAAATTCTGCGTCAGCTGTGTGGGCATCAACAAGTTACTTTCTCTTTCTGGGCCTCTGTTTTCTCATCTATAGAAGGGCTAATACTCATATAATAATAGCTACCATATAGAGTTATAATAAGGATTTAATACATGGAAAGTAAGCACTTAATACAGTCACTTGCACAGAGAAGGAACTCAACGAATAATCATTATAATCACTGACGACAGCCTTTGAACGTTCTGAAGGACAGCATGCTTGTCCTCTCTTAGCCTTGCACTCAGAGAACACAGAGCCCTTTCCCAGGTCCTGACACCATCTGGAGCCCCCATCTGCCTGTCCAACTTCCCCCTGGAAGTGTCATGTAAAGATTCCCACAGACGTGTCAGCTGGTGAGGTAACTCCGGCTTCCCCAGTTCCTTTAGATAAAGCACATCTATGAAACAGAGGCTAACTGATCGCAGGTCTCCCGATGGGCTTATTTCTCTGGTGCCACCTGAATCCTCCTCTCCTATCCCTTACTTGCAGAATATTTGTTCCCTGAGCAGAGAACAATTCTCCCCTATACTCTGCTGTCATGAATTGAATACTGGCACAATTTGCCTTCCTTCGCTGGAAATGTTCTTGGCACATTGAACACCTTGTCCACATTTTGGGGGATTTTGCTATGTGGTGTTTCGGCTACTGCTTACCCTCTCTGAGCCTGACTCATTTATCTAAGACTGAGAGTTCAAACACATGACGCCTTGTAGAGATCAGAGGAGAATTAAATGCTCAGTGTTCGAGTTACTGCTAGGAGAGACACAGATTGAAGCCTGGCTCCATAATTTCCAATAACTGTTAAGTTTTACCTGAGTCCTCTGTTGATTCTCACCCTCCTTTTCCACTGCTGTGAATTCTTTTCCACTCACTACAGCCTCAAAATTCTCAATCTTCTCTTCCTCTTCTGGAATTCTCTTGCCCCTCACTTGTTATGAACAGTGACTTTACAATGGTTTCATGTGAGAACAAAGATCCTATCTCACGCCTCCTTTGGAGCCCACCACAGCATCCCCCCTGGGACTGGGCAGTTAGCAGCTGTTCACAAGTCAAGATCAATAGAGAATGTCTCTTGTCCAGTTGCACAGATGTTAGGGGGTTGTTTTGGGGGCAGGGCAGGAACGGCAGCAGCAGCAGCAGCAATAACCTTCGCCATTGATGTAATAACCTCTCCACTTACTATGCCAGACACTATATTAAGCATAATCATTTCATTTAAACCTCCCCCAAACCCTATGAGGTAAGAATTCTTATTCCCATTTTACAGAAGAAAAAACTGAGGCTCAATGAGGCTAAACTACTTGCTCAACAGCTGCTACGTTGCAGACCCTAGAGTTGAGCTCAGGACTGTTTTTGCCCTTTGCACTTGCTGTTCCCTCAGCTGTCATTGTTCTCCCCCGCCACAGAGCTGTGTGGCTGGTTTGGAGCCTCTGTCCAGATGTCTCAGATGGCCCTATCTGAAACTGGAGCTCCTGCCACTCTCTCCCCACTGAATCAATTTTCTTGTTCTTCAAGGCACTATCTTGTATGCAGCCACATTGTTGTCCAGCATATGAATATAAACTCAATAAGCCCAGGGACTTTGTCTGTCTTATCTCCCACTGTACCCTCAGCACCCGGAGCAGAGTCCATGATAATGGTATACCTTCAATATATGGGTATAGGATGAGCAAGTGAGAGAGTAAATACCTGCTGCGAAGATCCATGCTCTTAACCAACATGCTTCTTCTTGGAGAAGTTAGAGGACACTTGTTCGTAGGATGTGCGAGATCCTTCAAACAGCAGGTGCTGTTGTTTCTTCTCCACTGTATGTTCAAATGTTGGGATTCCAGATTCCCGAGCCGGAGTCCAAATGCAGATCCGCCCTGGAGGTCGCTTATCATTCCCACACAGATACTGCCAACAGTCCTGCGGCAGCTATTCCCCCAGCAAGATTGCTGGCTGAAGACTGAGCTCCAGGTCAGCTAATGTCACTAGGGTCACAGTCATTGCTTCCTTTGGCCTCTCAATGTTCAGTATTCTCTCCAGTACGATGGAAGAGAGAGGCGACAGAGCCTAGCTGAAAATCCTACGCCCCGCAAAGTGAGTTCTCCTGTTCAGAGGGCAATATTCTCCTTGGTAAAATGGTCAGACGGGTACCACACTCTCCTTTCCAAGCTTTCTCTCTCCCACCTTTCTCTTCCTCCCTGGTGCCAGGCAGTCTGCTGTCTGCCTGCTCTTTGCTGGGCAGGTAGGGCTCCATGACCTAGTTCCTCGTTCTTGC
Organism: Indri indri; assembly: GCA_004363605.1. NCBI lineage: Eukaryota > Metazoa > Chordata > Mammalia > Primates > Indriidae > Indri > Indri indri. Next base: position 33,743 of record RJWJ010015662.1, read on the forward strand.
TTCCTAATGCCTACCTGCCCCGTGTCTCAATCCCACTGAGATTCTGCAAAGCAAGAGAAGTTAATTGAATAAACGGATTCTCGACGAGGCCTCATGTCTGATGGTGAATCCCCTCCACTGTAAGTCCCTGAGGGCTTTGACCTTGTCGTCTACTTTGTCTGGCTCAGTACGCTCCACAGCCTGGGTGCTCAGTGCTTCCTGCACCCTGGACGGTCAGCTTTTCTCAATACACAATGGAAGCTCAATAAATACTGCTTAAGTGAATAAGTGAATAAAAGTATAAGTGCCATTGACATTCCCAGATACCACATGGCCTTTAATTGGGCCCTTCAATGCCTTAAGACAATGAGTGAATAATGTGGCAATTTCAAGCCCTAAGACATCAAGCACGATGGGATATTTCCTGCTAGAGTTGCTTTATGTTATATATGCTGTGACTCTCACCACGCTGGCAAGGCTTGAGTGCTTTGGGGCTCGGAGATAGCTCTAAGCTTACAAATTGTCTCCCAGGCCGCTTCTCGGAGCTGAAATCACTCTAAGGGCTGAGGTTTGTTTCTTCAAGATTCACTTCCACGTTGCTCCTGGAAGGCCAGAAAGAAGCCAGACCCAGTGCATGAGTTCTGGCTTATGTGGCATTTTGTCAACCTGCAGCCTCCATTCTCCGGCCCTTACGCAACAGATTCCTCTAGAACATCCCAGAGAGCAGATCACCAGGAGACAGCTGATGGAGAGGAAGAGAAACTCTTTCCCAGGGGTTGGCACTGTTCAGATGAGAGTGAATTTCACATCCGCTGTTCCCAGGTGACCACGGCGCACTGACAGTTGGTGACCAGGGTCGGGGCCCAGGAGAACCTTGTGAATCACCAAAGAACGTGAAGTGGGGCTGTTTTGGGGGAGGTTCATGCGCAGTGTAGAGGGTGGGATGAGATATCCCCGAGGTTCCTTCCAACCTCGCAGTCTATGGTACTGAACAGCAGCCGAGTTGTGCACTGAGTAAGAGTTGGACCTCACATCCGCGCAACGCCTTACAGCTCCACTGTTGAGAGTACTGGGCTGTAGTCAAACTGTCTGAATCTCGGTCATTACTTCATGGCACTTCCAAGGAATACTATCTTAACCTAGCAAAGCCCTAATTGCACTTCTCTCCTCTCCCAGTGAGAGAACACAGATGGGTGCCTGCTCTGCAGGGGGTAGAAGCCAGAATCAAGCAGTCTGCCTTTCAGTCGCGGCCATGTGGAGCCGGGTGGCGGTCAGAGGCATTGGCGTTCAGGGTCAGGGTGTCAGACAGCACCTGCTGCTGATGCTGAGGTCAGTGGACAGGTGGGGCGTGCTCCATCTGTCTGTCCGGCGTGCGCAGGCTGCTCCCCGGGGGCTCCCCACTCAGCCCAGCTTCTCCATGATGCAAACCAGGCCACTCCGAGGCCGCCTGCAAACTTTCCATTGAGTGCCGAGCTGCAGCTTCCTGCTCTGTGGGGAGTTCTCCCAGATCCTGATTGAGGCACTGAGAATTGATCTATTAGATTAACCAGGAAGGAAAGAGAGGGATAGCGAGCGCGGGAGGCTGTGGGGCTGAGTGTTTCATGCAGAGCAGTCCCCTCCCTTCTGACTCGAGTATTAATTGCTACATTACCGCTGCCATGTGAGAAAGACAGTCAGCAAAGCCTGGGAGGGCTCCAGCTCCTCCCTCCCCGCTCTGCTCGGCTTCACTCTCCTGCTCGGTCCCACAGAGCGCCTTGTGCCCCGGCAGTGCTGTCCCGGCCCTGGCATCCCCGGGTCTTCCTGTGGTGAGGACCTGAGTGGACGGCAGCAGGGGTGGGGAGAGGGAGGGAGGGTTTGCCCTGCAGGCTCTCCGGATGCAGAAGCCAGACTCGCTGCAGAGGCAGCTGTGCTCTTCCCGGAGCCCAGCACCAGGGGTGCATCCATCTCTCAGGGTTCACCCAGGCGGGCTCCAAGTTCCAGGGGCGCGCGAGGTGGGGGCCATCCCTCCTGGGTGCCGACAGCAGAGCCTGCCTCCCCTCCGCCACCATGAGCGGCTGCTCCAAAAGATGCA
>RJWJ010015663.1:0-35796 GCA_004363605.1 Indri indri
GTTCTTCTGCTCTTGTGGTGCTTCACTTTGGATAATGGGCTTAATTTTAATCCAGGAAAGTGTAAGAGGTGCTAGATCACTGTCGTTTCTTATGATTGAGTAATATTCCATTGCATTTTTATATGAGGTTATCACAAAAGGCTTTATTGAGGTTACATTTGCAGAGCTAGTGGAGAGACATCAGGTAAGGATGGAAGGCCATCTATGAACATGTAATTTTGAGGTTGCATAGAGGAACAATTTTTGTTCATCAGAAAATATTCACTAATTACTTGTAAAATTAGCCCAACTGAAACATTCCTTCCCACTTAACAATTGTTTCCCCACACATCATATCAATATTTTGTTGGCTAGTCTCATGATAATTAATAAATATTATAAACATCAAATAATGCAAGCAGAAGTAATTCAAAGTGATTGTAAAGTAAAATTTTTATAGTAAAGATCACGATTTCATGAAGTTGTTGAAAGTTATGTTTGAATTTTCACAGTTAACAATTGAAGAAGGGAGAATCATTTAGGATTAAACATGATAAGCTGTTTCAAAGAAAATGTTTAATGAAAGGACTATGAGAAGTATTTAGCAAAATTTTTATTATTCTTAAATATTTAAAAAAATACAACCTTGTTAAAGATCGTTTGTGAAAGTCAAACATAAATACAAAAAAGGTTATATATTGCTTTGTAATATTTTTGGAAAAAATATGCCTCCGCCCAAAAAAAAAACCCAAGAAAACACCTGACCATACCTGATTAATTCCTTGTTACTTCATAGAATTATCATAGGGTCAGCATGGAGTTAACAATACTCTAAATATAAGCTAGAAATAACTTATTTTCAAAGTTTTTATTTTTATTTTTAAGTAGAAGTCCCAATTGTACCTCTTCTGCTGTTTAGTATGCAATTTTAGGATTTGTTTTAGGTGTATTCATTGTAAACTGGTCCATTTCCATTACCAGTGAAATTCCCCTGAAGAGGAGAGTTAAGTTTGGATGATGGTATTTTGATAGGGATTACATTAATTCTGTAGATCACTTTAAATAGTATGGACATTTTAACAATATTGATTCTGCCAATCCATGAACACGGTAGGGTTTTCCATCTGTTTACATCTATAATTTCTTTTCTCAGTATTTCATAGTTCTCCCTATATAGGTCTCTCACCTCCTTTGTTAAATATATTCCTAAATATTTAATTTTCTATGATGCTATTATGAAAGGTGTTGCATCTTTGATTTGATTTTTGGCTTGACTCTTATTGGCATATATGAATGCCATGGATTTGTACGCATCGATTTTGTATCTTGAGACTTTACTGAATTCATTTATCAATTCTAGGAGTTTCTTGGTTGAATCCTTGGGATTTTCTAGATATAATATCATATCATCAGCAAAGAATTAGAGTTTGACCTCTTCTGCCCCCATTTGGATACCCTTAATTCCCTTCTCTTGTTTGATTGCTCTGGCAAGGACTTCCAGCACTATGTTGAATATAAGTGGAGATAGTGGGCAACCTTGCTTGGTTTCAGTTCTAAATGGGAATGCTTTCAATTTTTCCCCATTCAGTATGATATTGTCTGTGGGGTTATCATATATGGCTTTAATAGTTTTAAGGTATGTCCCATCTATGCCTATTTCCTTAAGAGTTTTTATCATAAAATTGTGTTGGATTTTGTCAAATTCTTTTTCTGCATCTGTTGAGAGAATCATACCATCATCATTCTTTACAGATCTAGAAAAAATAATTCTATGCTTCATATGGAACCAGAGAAGACCTCATATAGCCAAAGCAATCTTAAGCAAAAAGGACAAATTGGGAGGCATCGGTCTCCCAGGCTTCAAGCTTTACTACAAGACTATGGTAACCAAAATAGCAGATACTGGCACAAGAACAGAGTTATAGACCTTCGGAATAGGACTGAGTATCCAGATATAGAACCATCCTCATATTGTCATCTAATCTTTGACAAAACAGACAAAAATCTACATTGGGGAAAAGAATCCCTATTCAATAAATGGTGCTGGGAAAACTGGATAACCACATGCAGAAGATTGAAACTGGATCCACACCTCTCACCTCTCACAAAAATCAACTCATGATGGATAACAGACTTAAACCTAAGGCGTTACACCTTAAGAATTCTAGAAAAAAATTTTGGGAAAACTCTTGTAGACATCAGCCTAGGCAAAGAATTTATGAAGAAGACCCCCAAAGCAATCACAGCAACAACAAAAATACATAAATGGGACCTGATCAAATTAAAAAGCTTCTGCACAGCTAAGGTAACTATCATTAGAGCAAATAGCCTACAGAATGGGAGAAAATATTTGCATGCTACACATCTGCTAAAGGGCTGATAACAATAATCTATATAGAACTTAAGAAAATTAACAAGAAAAAAATCAAACAACCCTGTTAAAATGTGGGCAAAGGACATCAACAGAGACTTTTCAAAAGAAGACAGAATAATGGCCAGAAAACATATAAAAAAGTGCTCAACATCTCTAATCATTAGGGAACTGCAAATCAAAACCACAATTAGATATCACCTAACTCCAGTGGGAATGGCCTTTATCAAAAAGTCCCAAAACAGCAAATGCTGGTGTGGATGTGGAGAGACAGGAATACTCTTACACTGCTGGTGGGACTGCAAATTAGTACAGCCCCTGTGGAAAATAATTTGGAGATATCTCAAAGAGCTAAAAATAGAAATACCATTTCATCCAGCAGTCCCACTACTAGACATCTACCCAAAGGAAAAAAATACATTCTATAATAAAGACATCTGCACTTGAATGTTTATGGCAGCACAATTCACAATTGCAAAGATGTGGAAACAACCCAAGTGCCCATCAATACATGAGTGGATTAATAAAATGTCGTATATGTATACCATAGAATACTACTCAACTACAAAAAAATAATGGTGAACTAACACTTCTTATATTATCCTGGATAGAGCTCAAGCCCATCCTTCGAAGTGAGGTATCATAAGAATGGAAAAACAAGCACCACATATATTCACCATCAAATTGGTACTAACTGATCAACACTAAGGTGCTCACATGGAAGTAATATTCACTGGGTGCTGGTCAGGTGGGAGGGGGCTGGTGGGGATGGGTAAACTCACAACTAATGGATGTGCAGCGCACTGCATACGGGAAGAGCACACTTGTAGCCTTGGCTTGGGTGAGGCAAAGGCATTAAATGTAACTAAAATGTTTGTACCCCCATAATATTCTGAGATTTAAAAAAAAGTTTGGACGGTGGAGGAACTGGCCCAAGGTCACATGTCTGGAAGGTGGCAGAACCTCAGCAGTGCTGTTTGTATGCCTCCCAGAGGAGATCAAAGTTGAATTAAAAGAATCCTCTGGTGGATTCATGATGTAAACCCACATGGGAAATCAGGGCTTCCAGCCAGTTGATCAAAAAACCAGCACAGTGACTGTTTGAAAGATAGTTTTTCCTTTAATAAAAGTTTATTGACACCTAGAAAAAAATGTGTGCACATGATTCTGACTTAGAAGACACTCCTCATAGCTTATAGTAGTCTTCAAAGGAGGAGCAGTGTTCTCTTACAAGGCCTGAGGAAGAGAATGAAATGTGATTATCTGCAGAATGTGGTAGTGATACTCTGGACACCATCTGCCCTTAGCGTATAGGTGTAAGACCTTCGATTTTGACTAGGAAATGGTAGATGCTGCATTAAATAATGGACAAGTAATTTTAGGAGCCATATTTTCCCTTTTACTCTTGGGGGCTCTTAGAGGAGAAATAGATGCTGTCTGGAGTTTCTGGCCTGTTTATTTGGAAACACCTTGCAATTCCTTATTTGACCGACAGCTCGAAATCCCTGTTGGTTGGAAGGAGTGCTTGGGGATGTCTGAATTTGCGTTTTGCCTAAATACACATAAGGGGATACTGTACCTGCTATTTACTTCTAAATATAGATGGATAGATGGATGGATAAATAGATGAGATTGAGATTCCATGAATATCTAAGCACTTATCAAACTGACTTTAGAGCTCCTCTGGTTTCCCTTTTCCTTTGTTTTAAATTTTTTTTTTATTTCAGCATATTATGGAGGTACAAATGTTTAGGTTATGTATATCGCCCTTGCCCCACCCAAGTCAGAGCTTCAAGCCTGTCCATCCCCCAGACAGTGCGTATCGCACCCATTACGTGTGTGGTTTCCCTTTTTCATTTTACACTGAAGTTGTACAGGAAAGAGAAAACAATACACCTGGTCACATAGCAAGGCCATGATTTATCTCACACTAGAACTCATATCTTCTAAATTATGATGGTTAGGTGCTCTAATTCACCCCAGTGTAAATGTCATTCCAATATGCATTTATGCACTAGTAGTCAGCGTATCCTTTGTTCAAGATGTCTGCTAGTACAATCTTTTTCTCAACTTTCCCAGGACCCAAAGAAGAATAAATCATATTCTGCAGTTGTATCCATAAAATTGATCACATGGGGTTATGGTTAGGTGCATGTCATATAGAGCTGTACTAATATATCTGCCCTACTGCCTCCTAACTAACTGTGTGACTTTGGGTAAGTTTTTAAAGTTCTTGATGCCTCCGTTTCTTCATTTGCTAAATAAAGGTAATAATACTTCTTAGGCTTGTTTTGAAGATTAACTGAGATTATTGATGTAAGCAACCATGTACATGAAAATGCTTATAATCAAGCATGGATAGAGATCAATAAGCGTTGACCATCACTGTAGTCAACATCAGTCACAGTGGCAGCAGAATCTTCATCATCAGCTTCATCATTCTTTTTGTTATTTTTATTGGCAAGCTAAAATCAAACCACTGAATGGTCCTTTGAGCACACCCAGTCCAACCTTGGCTGATGACTTAATCCCCTCTCTAACATCCTGCCACGTGGCCAACTGGTCATAGATTGAATACCTCTGGTGCCCGGAACTCATTTCTTTCCGGAGGAGTATATTCTAGTTTTAGAGAAAGTTTTAAATACAATTAAACTGGGCTTAAAAACTCTCTAATATTTAAAACAAATTGCCTGTCCTGGCATCATTACTCACATCTGAAATGATTTATATACCAATTACGTAAAGAATTTGTTTCTACTGTTTCTCATAAAGATTATGGATAAATTAGGTCCTTATTTTTTCCTTGTCTAAGCATGAAGATTCCAGGTCAAAACTCGGGACCTAGCTGACCATGGAAGGGGGCAGGATGCCCCAGCAGTCTTCATGGCCTGTCCAACCAGCAGGTCCAACCTGGCCTTGCTCATCCAGGCCGAGGATCCCCCACTGCTCTGCTAGGATACTCCTTTCTGAGCCTATCACCCTTCTTACTTACAGGATATTTTGCATTTGAGATGGGTGCTAGACATCTAAGGGAATAGAGGATGAAAAGCTCAATGTACAAGTCAGGGTAAAAATACAAACTTTGAGAAAATCACCCTAGAATTGGTATTTAAATCCATAAGTGTGGAGACAGAGAGATGGTAGTGCGCCAAATGTTAGCAGGCAACAGCCACTAGACTAGCAAATATTCCATTCAGATTTTCTTGCTTTGTGTTCCTCTGATGGAGAAAATATACCCGGATGCAGGTCAGAATCCACGCAGTGAGGCTATCTTCCTTTCGCTCAGTGAGCTTGCAATTATCAGGTGAAGGAGAGATGCACAAGTCATTAATTGTAAAAGAGGGCAGGTGGTAGTGGGTATGAAGTGTGGGTATTGATGTGTCCTGGGGTCAAGAACTGGGAGGTTAGTTTGGTGAGGTCAGGGAAGACTTCACAGGGAAGATGCTATCCATAGGGGAACTTCAATGATAAAAAGACATTTTAGAAGTTAAAAAAGAGTAGAAAGCATTCCAGGAAAGGGAGACTAATTGGAGAACAAATTCAGAGGGGCACGCAGAGCACATAGTAGGATCACATAGTAAGATTTCAGAACAGATTTGTGAAATGAATGAATAGTACCCCACCGATGCAGTATGTGGGGCTGGCCATTTCTCCTCTGTCGCAGGCAGCCCTTGAAATAGATGTGTCCCTGTGTTCTGACATATAGATCTTGCATAGCCCAGGGAAAGCAGCTAGAGCCTTTCACCTTGTACTGAGATCCAAAGGGCAGGGAAGAAACAAACTTCCCCCGTGAGGCCGATAATGATGACACTCACGATTGTGGATGGCGAGCTTGTTCCAAAGGTACCACTGGGTATCCACGCAGCCTCGCCGTACATCACTGTGCAACCAGGCCTCCGCATATTACCAGCAGGCCTGGCACATTCTCTCTGGGGGAGCAAGGGCAACAGATCCAGAAAGTAAAATGCAGGTCTGCAGAGGACGTCAAAGCCAGGTTGGCACGTTGTGGTGCCCATGCCCCTCACTCACCAGATGGTGAAATCGAGGGTCTGAGAGAACAGTCATGTACCCAGCTGACAACAATTTAGTGGTAGTGTAGGCATTAGAACAAGATTCCTCTGATTCATTTCCTTATGATTTTTTTTCCTATTCTGTGTCACACTTGCTCCCTTTCCTTTGAGGTTCCAACTTGTGCTTATCTTTAGCTCCACAAGACAGCTGCTGTCCTCTGCCACCGTGGTACCCTCTTCCCCAGCACCACCCGTCCTCTGGCCTTGCTTTCGGGAGGAGCACCAGACCAGTCGAATACCAGATAGAAGCTCAATCTATTCACATCCCTGAGGAATTGTAGCGTCTTTACAACAGTCAAAGAAAAAATTATTCTGTGATACTTGTTAAAGCATGGTAAGGGAGACTTTATTGAGGGCCACCACGATAGATATAGGAACCAAAGCAATGGGGTCTTGTACTGTGGAGAGAGATTGGGCTTAACTCTGAATACAGCATGGGCAAGTGGGAATGTATAGCCAAAGAATAGTGTGCAGGTTGGTAGATAGAAAATTACTGAAAAGAAACATCAGGGGTAAGGGAGATTCTGGTTAAACCAACCTAACGGGATTCTTGCTGAAGATAGGCTGGGGTGATCAGATATGATCTGGGGAACGGTGGAAGTTGAGGAACTTGATCAGACACGGAGGGTGATCCGATACCGAGAATGGGAGGGTTCCTGCTAAACTGACTTAGCAGGGTTCTTTGCTAAAACTGGATTTTACAAAGAAGTGCACAGATGGACTTTGGAGAAGATTCAGGAGCCCGACTAAACTTTGGCCAAGCAAAGAATCTTTGTCACAATGAAGATTGTCAGTGCAAAGAGTGGTGGCCCTTCAGGCATTAGAGAACAGGTGGCGGTCATCACTGAGTTGTCTGCAAAATCCCTGTCACTGAGCAAATTCTTCTTAAGCCAAGTTTGACTGGAAGAGACAGTCACTATTCTTGGAACTTGATTTCCTTATTGTCTGCCTTTCCAGAAGCCAAAATGTCCTTTTCCTCTCTCCAAGCTACTGTCTGAATTGCTCCTCAAATGACTTGGGGACAGATGGTGGCTCAGGCCTCTGTTCTCTCCCTGGGTCTTCCTGGAGGCTTCCAGTCTTGTGGCTGCGGTAGGACTAGGACAAGAAGGTGCTGTCAGGCCCCAGCGAAGCCTGGGTGTGTGGCAGTATAGAAAAAGTGAAAGGAGTGTGGGGTGAGGGCATGTGAAACATGTTTCAGAGGCGGGGGACTTGTGCATAAACTACAAAGTCAAGGTAAGTGAGAATCTGTGAAAGCAGAGTCCAGGCTGGCAAGGTGCAAGCATTCTTGACTCAGGCCCTGGGCCCCTGGGGCTAAAGGAAAGGAATTCACAGCACCAGGGGCCATCCCCATGGTGGGAGGTAGGAGCCAGGACTTAAAGCCAGTCAGATGGAGAGGACTAGCCATGTAGGAGGATTCTGCTAAGGGCCGAAAGCAGGCTGAGGTTTGGTTTGGAGAAGGCAACAGCCCCATAAGCAGAACCATGGCAATAAATCAAAGGAAGGATATGTGGCCTTAGAGGCTTTGTCACCTGCAATGGCCAACCCTGTGTTCTCAGGTGGCCCTGACTAGGGTCTGGTGGGCTGCAGGGGCCTGAGCAAGGCTGGGCCCAGTCATGAGAGCTGATTACGTGGCCCCAGCAAGGTGAGAGGAAGGGTAGTGCTGGTGAAGAGAAGGGGTTGGGGTCCCAGTGTGTTGTACCAGAAAATCAAACCCGAGTTCTAATCCAAGTGAAACTAGGTGTATTATCCCCTTACCTAACTCTTCAATACCCCCATCCCCACCCTCAGTCACCATGGGCTAAAATCAAGGTCCTTTAGCAAGGCATTCAAGTACTTCAAGATCAAATTCTATAATTGCCTTGGCTTCCCATCCTAGTTTTTTATTCTTAAACTTTTTCTCCAGGCCATTCCTTTGCTTACGCTGTCTCTCCAACCCTTTCATTTGTATCACTCTTCTTTAGCCTTCAAATCTCAGGTGTCACCTCCTCCAGAAAGCCTTCCCCGCTTACTACTCCCCCTCAGACTAAGTTTTTTTCCCTATTACTTTTTCTCTTTCTTTAATTCCTGGCATATATATCTATATCATTGTACTAATTATACTGTATTAGAATTTCCCATTTCCGTGTCTACTCTGGACTTCCCCACTAATGTGTGTTCCTTGAGGCCAGGGTCAGTGTCTTGTATATCTCCACATGCTTAAAGCAGGCTTAATACATAGTAGTTACTCAGTAAATATTTGCTGAATGAATGAATAAATAAGTGTATAAATGGCTTTGACATTATATGCCCTTGATAACTCCCCTTGACTCAGTTTACCTAGCTAAGAATAAGACTCCCTATCCTGTCTGCCTCACAGGACTTCTGAGAGGATCAAATCAGGTGACATACATGAAGTTTTGAGAACTTTTAAGCCTGGCGTGAGTGTGAAGGATTCTTATCATCTCGTGCCTCTCTTGGACTGTCTGAATGTCTATCCTATCTTCTGCTTCCTTGTCAGTTTTCAGGGGAAGTTTTCCTCCCAAAGAAACCAATTCAACTTTGCTCCAGATAAATGATGATAAAGATCATACTGATACTCCTCCTCCTCCTTTCTGTCCTATTTTAATGGAAACGTGCTGCCCCAGCAGAGTGGAGAGACTGGAAAAGTGACAAGCATGCTCTCCCTATTAATACCTCTGTGTGCTGCAGCAGGCCAGGAACTCCTGGTGCAGCAGGGAGGGGTCGGGGGAAGAAGGAATGACGATTTGAGATCCCAGGAATTCAGGCTGCACGTAGGCAATGGGATGGACACTGTTTCCCACTGCCATTTTAGGTTTGTGTTTTTACCTAAAGAGTATATGGTTGAGTGGAAATACCCTGCCCCTGGTACGGGGAAGTGGGACTTGGTCCAGGCTCAGACTTTAACCAGCTGTGCAATGCCAGGCAAGTCCTCTTTGCTCTCCGGACTGCACACGTCTTCCTCTGTGAAAGGGGATGATTATGATATGATAACTGGGCCTGTTGTCCTGGGCCGTGTGGGCTGGGCTGCTGGATGGCTGGGGCTCTTTCTTTACACAGGTCCCGCTGGGGCTGCTACCATGGGACTTCTCCTTTGAATTCCCTGGTGTGGGGGGTGCCTGGCTCCTAGTCACTGGTGTGTGAGTGGGTCTGCTCTCCCTGCTCCCTCCCTCGCCTGGCAAGGGGCAATGTGGGGATAGTTGCAGCAAAGCCTATCTCTGTGTAGACCGGTGCTCCAGACCTGAAAGCTCAGAGTGGCATCATCTTTGGCAACCAGGAAACAGAGGCCAGTGGGTCCCCTGCTGAACCTGCTCTCCAATGCAAATTTATCATGTAGTATCCAGTAGTTCCCTGGTCGGTGCAGAGGCCCACGGTAGTGGTGGGGGCCCCCTCACAGCTCGAGTGGCAGTGTCTGTGGTGGGAAGCTTGGGGCCCTGGGGTTCTCTCCTTTATCCCCTTCCCACACGTAGGTGTCTCCCCCAGGTTCCTTCTGATCTTGGTGAGTGGATCTCCCTGTCTCTGTCTCCCTCACTCTGAGTGTCTTCCATCACGTCTCTGATGATTCGCTATGTTCTCTCCATCCACAGGTGTGCATCTATCTGCAACTTTCCATCCTCTCCTTGAGAGCGGCGTGTGCAGGCTGCTTCTAGTCCCTCATCTTGGCCTCAACTACTCCTTTATTTCTAACCATGAGAAATGGGTAGAATCATTTCTAACCATGATTTTACTAAGTGTTCCATATGCCCGAAGCTTGTCTGGTGGTGGTGATTAATCAGCCAAGCATCAGATACTTTCAGTATAGCCAGGTGGCTATGGCCAGGAGGGTGTGGAAAATGCTGGAGAGATTTTCCATCTGTACACCTAGGGTCAAATTCCAATTTTGTCCTGTTTCAAGGGGCTTGAGTGACTCACTAAACTTTCTCAAGCCACAGTTCTTTCTCATCTATTAAAAAATAGATTACTATAACAGAATCTGCCCTGCCCTCCTCATGGTGTGGACATGAAGGTCACTGATTTCCAAACCATGATTTCAGGGCCTGACTATGAGTAACTGTAGAGCTTTCCACCCCCCAATGTTGGTCTAGGATATGTCCAATCCTCCTCAGAGCTCAGTCTGTCAGCTCCTCGGGGAGGCTTCTAGTCCTACATCCGATCAAACCACCATGTTAAACACACTCATAGAACCATGGAATCAGCCTTCTGAGCAATTTTCTTTGTCATCCTAAGACATTTCATTATTATTTGATCAACATGCCTCTTCCTACAAGACCATAAGCATGACAAAGGCAGGGGCTACATCAGTTTTTCTCATTGCTATATTCCTAACACCAGCATGATGCATGGAAAATTTTAGGTGCTGAATAGATGTTTGATAATTGAATAAAAGGAATAAAAAGAAAAGGAAGAGAAGGAATAAGTCAACCAGCCAGGCAGCCAATGAGGAAGCCAATCCTTCAACACCTTTCAGGATTACCTTCTCAGTTCCCAGTGCTGTGAACGATACAGGAAAGTGAGAAGACAGTACTAGATATAAAATTCAGATAAATGAAATTTCAGAGACCCAAGAAATCTCTTATGATCCTATCTCAATCTAAATTAGAGCTGTGGTTTTTCTTTTTCTTTCCCATAATTGCTCTTTTCTTTCCTGGTGGTAGTTATAATTTATTTTGTTGGTTATTTTATGTGAATCTGTTATGCACATTAGCTCACCACTGTAACTCCAGCACCTGCCATATGGGGGTTCTGAATGAATGCCAGTCACCAGTCTGGTGTCATGAGGGATTCAGGGATACAGAGAGGAAGTGGACAAGACACATGCCCTTAAGAAGCCATCAATCCAGTGAAGAGAGCACGAAGGATAATGAATGTGAAGCACCTTGTTAAATGCTGTGTGAATATAAATGATCATTGTGCTCCTTACTGTGAATATAATAATATGCTGAAGCTTCTGGAAGCTGGACATTTCGGGATTGATTAGCCTGATGTTAGGGTACTTTTAGGGACTCATCATCTTCTAAGGGATCATTTGTTCATTCAAGAAATATTTACTGAGCACCTACGATGTGCCACGTGATGTGTTGGTGAGGAGAGAGCAGCAAGCAGCATGAGGTGGATCTCAACTCTCATGAAGCTGTTATCTTCTAGAAGTAACACCTCTTTCATTCTTTTTCATCTTTAATACCTCACTCTCTTGCAAACAAAGGGGCTGTTATATGCTGCAGCATCCGTCTTCCAGACTCATTAAAAAAAAAAAACAACAACATTTACACTGAAGAAAGTGCAGTCTTCCAGACTTCTAGAAGCTGCTTATGGATTTATAGTAGTAATAAATCATCCTACCTGTCCCACATTTGAGTTATACAGCTCCTCGCCACTATTGCCTGTGCCCTGTTATAAAGAATGTGAGCTGCTCAGTTTGCTCCTAAGGATTGCTAAACATACGGCCTTATGTAACCTCTGAAAGCCCCATTTCTTCATCTGTAAATTGAGGATAATATTAATACCCACACCAGAGGATTGCTGTGAGGTTTAAATGAGATAATGCATGTAAAGTACCTGCAAAGTACTTATGGTAAACATTCAATAAATCATTGTGTTTTGTCATTATTTTTGTGCTGACTTGACAGGGCATCTGATTCAGACAGTGGGGAAAATGGAGCAGCATAATTAGACTCTTCTTTAACAATTTTCTTGACGCATAATAGAAGTACCTAGTTTCAGGGTACATGTGATAATTTAAAACATTCACATAATTTGTAAAGATCAAATCAGTGTACTTGGGATATCCATCACCTTAAATATTTAATCCGACTCTCTCTTTGCAGGAAGTGCAAACATCCGGCATTTAATTCATCCAGAGGGGCTTTTAGGGAGGTGGGAGAGCAGGTGGAAAAGTTTCAGGAACAGATGCATGAGGGCTAGTTGGCTAGTAACCTGGGTTCTGGTCCCCTTTGGCCACTAACTTCCCTGTGATTGGGATATAAACAATGCACATTCTTTCTCCTGGCATCATTTCTCTCACCTATGAAGGGAAGGGCAGGCTGGTTGAGCTCTCTGAGCATTCTCAACTCTCCTAACCTGTGGTTCCATCACTGGAGTCTACATGAAATAGTTTCTTCAGCCTCTGAAAAGTCCAGGGACACCCAGAGCTGAGCTGTCTGACTAGGCCTGGAGTCTGCGCCAGAGACTGGGCTGGGATCTGCCATGTCCACCTGCCACTCCTGGAGCAAGGAGCTGATGGCTCTATTGCCCTTCAGACAGGTGTTGACCTTCCCCATCTCCATGCTGGCAACTCCTCTGCTAGAGCTGGAGGCTGGTGCTGGGAATCTGCCTCTGTGGTCTTTTTTGCAGCCCAGATACTCTCCTGAGCGCCAGCCTAATCTGGGACGTTTGTCATAAGTGCTTCTGGACTCAATACTCTTTTTCCTTGCTTCAGCTCCTCTGAGGGATTTTTGTGCCTGATCAGTCAGCATTTGACAAGGGCTGGAAGGGAAGGATAGGAAAGAAGCAGGCAGAGGTGGAGAAGTGGGTGCTGAATGAATACCGGCTGGATGAAAGGCAGATGGGCTGGGGGAGGCTTCATAGATGGTGAATGGGGTGGAGAAAGCTGAGGGGCAGGCAGTGGGGAGACCAGCACGACACCTGCATAGAGAAGGTGCGGAGGGAATACTTGCCATGTCAATGTCAAATGAAGTCGGGAAACAGAAAATGAGAAGAACGGTGTGTAGAAAAAGACTGGAGAGAGAGAAAGAAAAATAAATAGATAAATAAGTTAATAGGAAGGGAGAAAGGAAGGGAATAATAAAGGGTGGATGTGGTAGGCAATAGAATGAGAGACACAGATGAAACTTGAAAAGTCCTGCCTATGGTTTCTTCCATATCCTTTGCTAGAGCTGCCTGAAGTTCCAACACTGAAATTAGACTGCATGTACATGTGAAGGCACCGTCCTCTGTTAAAATCCAGAGTTTCCTGAACTTGGACAAAACAGGAAGCTGTTACCAGGTCAGTCTTTCTCAGAGTCAATCTGCCTGCAGGGTTTGGAGTGAGGCACCCATGAAAAGACAAGGAATCAAGCCTAGGCCAGGACTCTGGGCTGCAGCAGTGGGAAGAACACAGCAGATAACTAGGCCCAGCAACAGGGAGTTGGAGGCTTCAGAAGATTCTCTTATGTGTGAGGTCCCTGCCTGCTCCTAAGAGCCATGGTGAATTGGAGCTGGAACCCCTAGAGATTTAGCCCAGCGATCCCCCAAATGGGGTACATGCATCACTGTTGGTAAAGAGGATATTTTTGTGGAACCCAGATGAACATCCACTTATTTAATTTTACAGTATATATTTAAGGTCTACAACATGTTTTAGTATGCATAATGAAGTGATGTAAATTAACATATCTATCATCTCACATAATTGCATATGTGCTTATATAGTTATCTTCAATTAATGTAAGTGATGTTGCTTTTCCATTTATAATGGTGATAAAAGGTTTCTCGTTAAAATTTAAGTTTTAAAAAAGTGGGTTAATGTAAAAAAAAAAGTATGTAAAAAATGACACAGCTGGCATATAATTATTGGGGAAATGATGAGATTGCAAAGTTAAAGTTGGAGAAATGCATTTCTAGTTCAAACTCATTTTATAGACAAGGTGACTGGAGTCCAGAGGAAGGAAATGACTGGCTTGGTGGATCAGAATCAGGGATGTGGTTGGGTTAGAACTCATCTCTCCTCCTTCCTAGTTGTCTTAGTCTGTTTTGCGCTATCACATAATACTTGAGGCAGGGTAATTTATAATAAACAGAAATTTATTTGGCTCACAGTTCTGACGCCTGGGAAATCCCAGATCAAGGGACCACATCTGGTGAGAGTCTTTTTGCTGTGGCATCCCAAGGCAGAATGGGGAAAGGCAAGACGGTGAGGGCACTCCATAGAAATTGAATTCACAGCCTCAAGCCCTCTTATAATCAGCATTAATCTGTTCATGAGGGTGGAGCTTCATAACCTAAACACCTCTCATTCGACCCCACATCCCAACACTGTTGCGTTGGGGATTAAGTGTCCAACACATACTTTTTGGGGGACTCATTCAAACCATAGCCTTAGTCAATGAGCTTTCTTCTTGACTGTGCTGCCTCTATAGTCCTTCTCTGATAATCCTTCTTAAAGCCCCAAGTGATTGACCTGTTAATTAAGGATCCGTGTGACAAATACTAAGCCACCTATTGCTTCAATTTAAAATGAAAATAATGTATTTGCCTCATGATTACTCATCATGGTAGGTACCTTGGAATTATAGGAGCAATAGACATAGTGTGAGTGTCGTGGGCTGTCCTTGATTTATGGAATAAGTACATGTTGAGAAAAATAGCATGTAAATCAAATTTGTACAAATCAAGTTCCATTTTTCCATTGATTTACTTTATCTCAGAGATATTTTACCTTAATTTTTGAATTCTTTCCATTTGGTAATTGCTTCAAGCTTTCTTTTTCCATTTTAAAGAAAAGAAAAGTACACTGACAGTCTGAAAACGTGGATCCTGGTTTTAACTCTGCCGCAGACTCACTATGCGATCCTTGAAAAGTCTTGAGCCTCTTTGCTCCCCAGCTTTCCTAAATGAAATGAAAAGTGGGAAGGTTTGAGCAAGACAATCTCTGGGAGCCTTTTCCTCTGTCTCCAATGTCATAGATTTCTCTGATTTTATGTTCTTGATTCCAATTGGCTTTCTTTCCTCTTTAGTCTCTTCAGCATCAAGAACACATAAAATTAAACCACTAGTAGGGACAACCTCAAATCAAGTCCATCAGGATTAGCAATGTGGAAGGAATGAGATAAGTGTGGTGATGCAGTGGGCAGCTTTGGAATTGTCTGCTCAGCATCCCTTTGCAAGGAATTACCCCTTCCCCCAGTCAGAATCATTGCAGAAGGATTAATTATCTATATTCCACTGTGACCTCATCCCTATGACACAGTCGATTTGGAGCAGTCAGACACCTGTCCAAAGTTGGGCTCACAGAGTGTCTCCCGGGGATTTTGATTCTGATCTTGGGAAAGAGAAGCTGGTCTCTCTCCGGGTGTCTGTACGGGTAAGGTATAAAGCTTGAAAGCTGCCGGCAGTTGTCTTAGTTCATTTTGTGCTGCTACAACAGAATACTTGAGACTGGGTAATTTATAATGAGTAGGAATTTATCAGCTCACAGTTCTGGTGGCTGGAAAGTCCGAGATGAGGGGCTGGCATCTGGTGATAGCCTTCTCGCCATATCATTCCATGGTGGAAGGCCAAAGGAAGGGGAGAAAGAGAGCAAGAGAGGGTGAACTCATTGTTTTACAAGGAACCCACTGCTGAGTTAACCCATTCCAACAACGCTATTAATTCATTCATGAGGGCAGAGCCCTCATGGCCTAATTATCTCTCATTAGGCTCCACCTCTCACCAATGTTTCATTAGGGATTAAATTCCCAACATATTTTGATGGGGGAGGGAAACACATTCAAACCACAGCTGTGGTCATTTTTGTTTTAGCCATGAATGCTGTGATGCTTCAAGGAAGGGGTATGAGAGAACTGAAGCAGGCATACAAACAGAAAAAGAGAAAGAAAAAGAATATGACTTCTGATAGCACTTGAGTATCCAGTTCTGTTATCTCTGAGGCTCAACTGCATTATATCCTTAACGTCAATAAGGCACCCTTTGTCCTCGCCCTTAAAAATTATTCCCCAACACACTTTTCTGGTTGCTAAGACTGATTTCAGCCTGTCACTTGCAACCAAGGGGATTCTAGTAAACTACAGGGGCCCCATCCCAGACACACTGAATCAGACTCTCTAGTGCTGGGTTCCAAACACTGGTACTTAAAATAAAACTCCTTATGTGGTTTTCAGGTGCAGCCACGCTGAAGCACCTTGCTTAAAGGTACAACGAGAAAGCAGGTAGCTAAACAGAGTAGAATGTATAAGGATTCTCATTCTGATCCATCTTTAAGTACCCCCTGATGCCCTTGAGCCCAATTTCCCAACTGAGCCTCAGTCTCTTCAGCTGTTAGACATTGTTCTCTTAACTTATACTCTTCCAGGGCTGTCATGCAGAGTGAGAGAGCTGTTGTTTGTGTCGCAGGTTGTGCTCCTCAGGCAGCAGATGCTGAGGTGGAGATTAGCAGGCAGGAGGTTCATTTGGGATCCACACCTGGGAAAGGAAAGGAATGGAAGCAGGTGAGGCAGAGGCAGATGCAGGCCCCCCAGGGAGCCCTAAAGCCAAGATGCCTCCCGGGGTTGTCCTGAGTTGGTCTGCGTGAGGAGGCCCTCGTTCCCACCAGCCGCTGGAGGGAGGCAGGCACATTTCTTCAGCCGAGGCAATCCTCTGAAAGGATGGACAGCAAAGGGCTTCAGGCTTGGTGGGGGATCTGAGTGGCACATCAGGACCAGCCACCCCCAATATGTGATACCTTTAATTTGACAAATAAGAGGGAACTCCTCATCTTCCCCCTAAAACCTTCTCCACCTCTAGCGTTTCCTATTAGAGTGCAGGGCCCCGCCAAACACTTAGACGCCCAGCTGGAAACCTCCAGGCAAACTCTTCCTTGACCTCTAATCCAATCAATATCCACATCTTTTGGAATTAACCTTTAAATATTTTTTATACTTTCTTTCCCTCATTGTCTCTGCTACCATCGCCTTAGTTCAGTTTGCCATCGTCTCTCTCGAACTCTTCCCACAGCTTCCTAATTGGTCTCCCTGCTTCCTGAACTCTTTTTCTTAAATTCATCCTGCATGCAATTGCCAGAGGGATCTTTCTAAAATGCAGAGCAGAACGTGTCACTCCCCTGCTTAAAACCTTTCGGTGGATCCCCACAGCCCTCAGGATACAGGCCAAATGTCAGTGTGGCCCCTGGAGCCTGGAGCTGCCCTCATCTGGTTCTGCGTCTGTCTCTTGCTCCCTCACCCCAGGCTGCTGGTCGCTCCTGTCACTCAGGGCACTGCTCCATGCCCTCCTGCATCTGCTTGAGCCGTTCACTCCCCTGGGAATCACCTCCCCCTCTCCATCTTGTTAATTTATATCCATCCTGTAAGGCAGCATCTCCTCCAGAATCCGATCCTGGACTCCGGCTCCCAGGGATTCTGGCCAACAGAACTCATCTCTGTGTGATAATGTGTTTGCTTATTATTCAGTGTTATGCTGTAATGTTAATAGCTCACATTTATTGAGTGCTTACTTGGAGCTCTGTGCTAAGTACTTTATAAAGGTTAGCTCATTTCATCCTCAAAATAACCTATGGAGTTAGTGCTACTATCGCCTCTATTATATAGATAAGTTGGGCCTTGATGAAGTAACTCTTGTTCCAAGTCAGGCAGGTAGTGGAGTCGGGATTTGGAATCAAGATGCCTGATTACACCATGCTTGTTTTATTGATCTTTTAACCTCAATACCCAGAAGGGTGCCCAGCGTGTAAAAAATAACTCCTGAACTAAACCCGGCACAGTGTCTAGATCATGGTTTGTTTTCGATAATGTATTCCCTCCATTTTACAAAATAATATATGTTGAAGTAGACTGAAAGGTGTAATAATTGCAATTCTAATGTTTGATATAATTTTATCCAATATAAAGAAAGGCAAATGGATGTCTTTAAGGAGTTTAAAAATGTGCTGGCCAGGAAACCCTGATTTCTGACCCTGGACCAATGACCACAGAGAAGAATGAAAAGATTTGACCTAAAATATGCTAAATTTCTTTTTCATTTCAGTACAGGAAACATAACACCTGTCTATTTTTCCAAATGGTAAAGATAGGCCCTTATCTATCTTATCTATCATGTCTTAATTTTCACATGTTCAGTAGATATAACTTCCTCCTGAGTTAACAGGCATCCAAAAATTAATAGTAAACATGTTAAGTGCCTCATTTAATGGAGCCCTAACCCTGGCAAGGTAGGTTTTACCGTATCAGTTTTACATTTTTGGAAACAGAGGCTCAGGAACATAGAGTGATTTGATCAAGGTCACATAACTAACATGTTGAAGAGCCAGGATTCACCTTCAGCTCTGCCCTACTCCAAACTCTTTGTTCAATCCACTGTACCCCACTGCAGTCCTGGCCACCTGTGTTCCCGAATGTTCCCCAGAGATCTGGACAGCTTCTCATGGGCATGAATGTTCTTAAACATCTTCATTTGCTGGTGCAATGGCTCCCCTGGGGGAAGGTGCCCACTCTTCACCAGCTCCTGTGCCCTTCAATTAGGTAATTAGCAGGTGGCTCCCTGGGGAGCCAGGTGAAAATGCTGTAGCAGAACCTTGAGGACAGAATGAGCTGCTGTTTTCTGAAACAGTGATCTTTCAATGGTCTTGTCCTAGTAGATTAAACAAGAAGGAACTCAGAGAGTTTGCATAAATCCACATAGGCAGAGAGAAGAGTACCGGTTGCTAGGGGCTGGGGGTTTGGAATGGGGATGCTGAGAAGTAACTGCTTAATGGGCACTATGGGGTCTCCTTTTGCAGTGACAAAAATTTTAGAACTTGATAGTGATGATGGTTGCACAACATTGTAAATGTACGGATGCTACAGAATTGCACACTTTAAAATGGTAAATTTTGTGGCATGTGTATTTTACCACAATAAAAGAAAGTTTGAATAAACATGGCCAGATATATGGACCATTTGCAAACAGATGTGGTTCTCCCACCCTTCTCTTTGTCGGAAATGATGTCTTACAGCCACTTTGGTAGTAAAATATGATAATCAGCAGCGAGCTGTGAATGTGGCTGCAGCATGAGTATTGGTGTGGCTTGTTTTTATTCTTCTCTCTTTCCCAGATCCTTTTTCCATTAATCTGTGGAGATAGCATGGCATGGCCAGAAAAGCAGGGGCTTTGGAGTTGGGTGCGCCTGCATCTGAATCCTGTAAGGAGAGTGAGGGAGTTTACTTAACCTACCTCTGAGCCTTGGCTTTCTCATCCATAAAACAGAAATTATGATACTTCATAGGGAATTGGTAAAGATTAGAATTACTGTTTATAAAGAGTCTGGCATACAGAAAGTCATCAATAAATGGTAACTATTCTTTCCCCTGCCCTCCTCCCATTTATTCTCATCATAGTCATTATTATGACACAAAGGAGGAATGCTAGGGCTAGGAGAAGAAAGAGAGGGATAAAGGAAAGGCTTGGGAGAGTGGAATGTTTTGTAAATCATAAAGCTGATGGCAATAACAGTAATATTAATTGTTCTGATGTATACCAACAACTTCGTAAGATTTTCAAATCCTCTTTCACTCATTTATTCCTTGCTGTTATTCTAGTGATGGTCAGAATAGGCTTATCCCCAGTTGACAGATGAGGAACTGGAAGCTCAGGCATATCACACAAGAAACTGCAGAGCCAGAATTGAAACAAGAGCAAGTACTTCTTCATTTATAGCTTGATGCTTTCTGTAGCCAAAGCTGTAGTCAGAGCTGTTGAAACTCTTCATGGCATCTCTCATAAAAAGGAAGTTAGAATTTTGTCATTCCAGGGGTGTGTCTCCATGGGGGTACCAAGAGACTCTGGGAGTGTCCACACTTTCCTTAATTTCCTTCAATAGTGGCACAATATGAGTAAATATCATTGACATGATTACCAGGAGACTGGAGTCTAGTCCTGATTTGGCCATTTATCCAACCTTATTCTGAAGCTACCAAGAAGACAACTTAAGTCATGTTAATGTCATTTTCTTCTTCCTCTCTTCTTTCCTTCTGTCAATGGAAAAGAACCCAAACTCTGTAAAATAATTTAAGGAGGTTTATTCTGAGCCAAATATGTGTGACCATGGCCCAGAGAGCCACACCCAAGAAGCCTTGAGCAAGTGGTCTTGCTGTGGTTGGGTTATAGTTTGGTTTTATACATTTCAGGGAGACAAAAATTTTAATGCAATTCAGGGAGTCATAAATAAATACATGGAAGGCATATATTAATTTGTCCCCAAAAGAC
The DNA here is from genome assembly GCA_004363605.1 of Indri indri. Lineage (NCBI taxonomy): Eukaryota > Metazoa > Chordata > Mammalia > Primates > Indriidae > Indri > Indri indri. The sequence continues at coordinate 20,368 of RJWJ010015663.1, forward strand.
AGGACATCTCAAAGTGGGGCATTATACGATATAGGTGGGTTTAAAGGATTCTTTGATCTGTAATTGGTTAAAGAAATGAAACTTTGTCTAAAGGCTTGGAATATTTTAGGTTAAGGAAGTCTGTTAATCAGGGACCAGACATATATCCAGACTCAAGTGATCTGTTAAGTAAATTGATGACCTGCAGGTGTGGTTTAAGCTTTGCCTTGTATAGCCTTAGACCTGTCAATGAGTTCTGAAGATATCCACAAGAAGGGAAGAGGGCATGACAAGGCATGTCTGACCTCCCTTCTCATGGCCAGCAGCTCAGCTTCAGGGTATTTCTGGGGTCCCCTGGGCCAAAAGGGGGTCCATTTAGTCAGCTGGGGGGCTTAATATTTTATTTTAGTTCACCCTCCTTCCTTCCTTCATTTCTTCCAACAGGTATTCTGCTAGATGCCAGAAATAGATACAATAATGAATAAGCCAGATGGGTGTGTATTTGTGTTTTCTGCCCTTGTGGAGCTCATATTCTAGCAGAGGAGAAAGATAAGAAAACAAACCAATGCATATATGAAATAACTACAAGTAGTATTAAATGTTAGAAAGGAAATAGAAAGGGGCCAAGATGGGACATAATAGAGAGAGACCTAACTTAGGGTGCTCAGGAAAAGAGAGAGAAGGGTCCTTTAAGCTGAGCTCTGAAGATTGAGAAAGAGCCGGCCAAGTGAAAGCAGTGGGGCAGGGAGAGAACAACTGTTTAGGCAGGAAACATCTTGGGCAGAAGTGCTGGGGCTAGAGAGGATTTAGAGAGCTTTCAGAATGCAAAGAAAATGGTGTTACTGAAGCTTGGTAAGTGGAAAATGGTCTTAGCTGAGGTGAGAGAGAGCCCAGACCGTTCAGATCTGCAGGCCCCGGGAAGTAGTTTGAATTTTACCTTAAGTGCAATAAGGAACCCTTTGAAATGTTTTCTAAACATGGGAGCTCCATAATCTGATTTATATATATAAGAATGCAAAGTGAGCTGCTGTGTGGAGAATAGGCCAGAGGGAAGGCCACGAGCCCAGTTAAGAGGCTATACCAATGATTCAAGCAAGAGTTGAGTAGCTTTGAATAGGAGTGATGACAATGAAGATGACAAGATGTGGACAGATCGATGGTATATTTTGGAGGTAGACTCTAAAGGACCTGCTAATGGGTTGGCTGTAGGGAGGGATGGGCATGGAAAAGTCAAAGGTTACCACCAATTTAAGGCAAGTCCCTTGGGAGTTGGGGAAGATGGGGTTGGGTGTATGGGAATAACTAGTTCCATTTTGGACATGTTAGGTTCCGAAGAAAAGGCAGAGTGATGATGAAGGACAGTAGAATCAATAGTGGGACATGGGTTTGAAGACCTTGTATAAAGTTCTGGAACAACCATTAATTTAATGAGTGACCATAAGTGCTTTTCTCTGTCTGGGCCCCAGTTTCTCCATCCATAATATGAATGTGTTGGATTAAATAGTATCCTGTGCTTTTTCTACCTTTGACATTCCATAATTCTAACAACAAGATTACTTGTCATTCATGAGTCTATTTAAAGTTGTGTAAATCTGTTTACATTTGAAATTTCTCCCACCTCTTGTAAGCCAGGGACTTCCGTCTACATAAGTGCTGCTTTCTCAAATATGAGCTAAGGGATCTCTAGAAGTCCTCACATGAGGGCCCTTCATTGACTCTGCCAGAATTGGGTGACCCACCCCCCAACAGAATTACAAACTGGAACTTCGGTTCTGGTGCTCCCACCCATGTGTTACTGCTGTGTTCTGTGCACCATCCCTACTCCTACTTGTTTAGATGTTAGCCAAATGGTTGCTAAACTTAGCTGCATATTGAAATCACCTGAGAATCTTTAAAAGCATCCATTCCTGCCTCCCATCCCCAGCCTTTTCTTAACTAGGATGTCACCTGGGCATTGAGAGATCTGAAAGCTCCCCAGGTAATTGTAATATACAGCAAAGTTTGAGAACCGCTGTGTTAGTGGATATAAGGTGCTAGCTGATAATTAAAGTGTGCTCTGATAAGTGTCAAGCTAACAGAAAAGGCTTCAGCAGTCACTCCAGTCTCAGGATCTAAGAAGTTCCTCAGAGCCCTAGAGGTTCAAAGGACAGGAACAGTGCAGTGATAGGGCAAGGAAGCTGCTACTGTAGGAAGGGAGCCAGCTATAGGCCTTGTCCCATGACAAATATGCAGCAAGTTTATATTTTCTTCCATTTTCTCTCCCATTTCCCTTTCACAGATTTTTGACTTTGATCTTATCTATTTTGAATCAGAGTCTTACTATATTAGTCAAAAAATACTCAAAACATAGTCTCCTGTGACAGCAGCAGACATTAGTAATCGATCACAGGAGTTTTTCCTGCTGGGTCTTGATGTGGCCTCACAAGCTGTCACTACTCAGTGGTTCCGCTAGTCACTGTATCAATGGGTCGAGTTGGCAGGAAGACATCTACTTACTATCTCAACTCTAAACTAAGGCATACGTACATACATACATACACAGATACACTGGGGGTGTGTGTGTACGTGTGTGTTTTCATATTTTATTCCTGATAGTGACTTTGAAAAAAAAATCACCTCTGCACTCTGGTCCTAAGTTTTCTGATCCGAAACAGGAAATTTGGATTATATAGTCTATTGGTTGGGAAAGCATGAGAGGCCTGTCACTGCAGTGGTGTCAATCAATGAGAGTCAGATCACAGATTCATCAAAAGCCACATGTACATGGAAGAGTCAGTGCTGTTTCTGAGAGAAGGAAACCTGAGGCCGTCATCCTCACCTCATAGGAATGAAGCAGAAATAGAAACTACCTTTCAGAAGAAGGAGTATATAGCTTCTAGCTAAGATGGTTTTAGTTTTTTTTTTTTGTTTGTTTGTTTTCTTATTCAATCTAGTTCCTTTATGGAATATAAATTAACCTCAAGGAGTAGATGAATTAGAGAAGATAGAAATATGATTGCATTTTCTCTCCCTCCCCAGTTTTGAAGTTTAAGAATTATATTTGTTTTCTTCTCTTTATTTAGCAAACCTGTGAACTTCCAAAGCCTTGGTAAAAGCTTCTAAAGATGTGTGAACAGTGTTTAGGAAAGGGTGAGGTCTTAAGTCTTCTCACTCCTCTCTGAAATTCCTTCTCTGCCTCCAGGCTCTCTTCTTTGGAGGGGGAAGACCAAAGCAAAACTTTCCATGCCAGCCCCGAGCATTCCAGGATTTGCTGCATCAAAGGCTGAAAAACATCTCTGCTCCCCTACCTCGTCAGTTCCGGGTAAAATGAATAGAGTCAGACTTTGGAGCCAAATAAACATGGGTTCAAATCCCAGCTTTACTACTTGTTGTATAGCTTTGGACAGCTCAGCCTCTCTGAGACTTGGTTTCTGCTTGTAAGGAAGCAGCCTGTTTCTCGGAAGTTCAAAAGTCAAGGGCCAAACAGAGTGCCTGGCTTGGGGTTAGATGCTGCACTTGGAGAAACTAGACAGGCATACCTGCTCATACCATGGCAGTGATGACCTATTTCAAGCTTAACAGGACAAACTCTGATTGTTTTCCATTAGCTGGAGGACAAAAATCTCACAGTGGCCATGGCTTCTTGGTGGAAGGTGAATTTCCTGAGCTGACATCAGGCTACATAGGGACCCCGTTTTGTCAGCCTCTGGAGATCTGCCCTTCTCTCACTCCATATGGCTTTGGTGGGGTTGCCAATGATAGGACTCTCCAATTCCCAGCCACAAGAGAGGACATGTGGCCCAAGCCAGACCAATCAGGTTCTCCTTCTCCACAGCTGCACTCTTGATGGAAACACTCTTGTTGGAGTGGGGTTGAAAGGCAAGAGGCTTGAGCCAGGTCATCCTAAGGCTGTTTGAGAAAAAGACAGATATGGATTCCTTCCATAGAGAACTCCAGACTCTCCTTTTTTCCTGACTTCCCATGTCCATGACATTCATAACACTCACTCATCCTCCTTTAATTCTGAGAACTACCCATTGCTGTTCCATTGAGCCACCCTTTTTCATGAGAGTTAAGAGTAGTATCTGTTGCTGGTGAAGAATCTAACTGATATATGGTGGAAATTTCCCAGCATGGATCAGGATCTTCCCTTTTAATATAATACAACTACGCTTACTCCTTAATTCACATTGAAGAGCAAAGGTTAATAACTTTCATGCAAATATGGAATCTACTAGAGTAAACACGCAATCTTTGAACCAAGAGGTGCCCCTGACGGCAGCCAATCTAAAATCCTACTTTAATACTCAAGAAACGTGAGGCCAGAGATTAAGTGTGACTTGGTTATTGTCATTTGGTGGCAGACCTGAGTTTAGAATTCAGGTCCCCTGACACTCAGTCTAGTATTGTTTTGCTTCTTGCCATCCTTAACTTATGCTTGCGGACTTAATGCTTTGAGCTCAGCCCCTGCAAGGCCACAGTGATAGCTTTTATCCTTATGGAAGCTAACGAACTTTCTTTCCCCTGCATATAGTCCACACCTGTGCCCTTGACCAGCTCTCTGGCATTTCAGGCTGTTGGTTGAGAGACGGGCTGGGAGCCAGCCTGGGGGAGTGGAGTTGAATCTGTGTAGTCCAGGCCCACTGCGCCAAAAACATACCCTGAGCCCCACCGAAGCCTAATCTTTGCAAGAGAGAGCCACATACTTTGATTTTCTTCTTTACCATGGGAATTCTGACCTTAATCAATAATTTATCTTCTATGTCCGAGGGAGGTGGAAGGGTTCTACTTCTGAAATAGCAAAAACTGGGAGAGAAATCTATTTAACACTAAAAGTAATAGAGCAAACAATTTGCTTTTTCCTTTACAGATTTCAGAGAATCCTGAAACAAAACAATAAACAAGAAAGCATGAGGGCAAACACTAGGAAAGAGGAAGGAAAATTGCATTAGTGGGCCTTGTTCTAATGAAGTGAGTTGGGATTTTTAGTGTGACGCATTTAACCAAGGGAAAAGAACAAAAACACTGGCTAATCGGTACTCAGAACTTCTGTGGGCCGGGCACTGGTCTCTGTTTTGTTTATGCTCCACAGCCACTTTGGGAGGAAGTATTCCTATTCCATAGATGAGGAAACCAAAGGTCAGAAAGGTGGGTCCATTTGTCCAAGGTCACACAGCTAGTAAGTAGTGAAGCTACGCTTTAAACCAGGATGATTTAAACTCCAGACCCTTATCCAGTATGCTTTACAGCCTCCTAACCACAAAAGGAATGTGTCCCTAACACGTTTTTGAAATTTGCAATAAGCCAGACAGTTCCTTCTTTCTGCATATATAAATTGAGATAGAGACCCGACTTTGCAAATTTAATCATTCCTTTTTCTTCTTTCCCTGCGCCAACCTTTACCAAGTGCTTGAAAAGGGCCACTTAAATCCATAGCCCAAGAAAAATGTATCTTTGTGATTAATATGTGTTAAAATGAGGAGTGACATGGTAATAAAATGGAAAGGTTTGGGGGCCTTTGGGAAAATTCATCTGACTGCAGGCTGTGGTTCTAGTAATGAGGCTGCTATTTTCTGGTCATGGAGGTAATGTTTTTTGATGCAGGTAGAATGATTAACAAGGTGAATGTGTCTGCCTGGAGGGAGGAGGGGTGGGGAGAAATCGCCTGTGGGAAAACGGCTCAGGGTGGGAAGCCACATGCCTTTTCTTCTTCATTTTCAGGAGCCATGAGAATTTCAACTAAACTCAGATGCCAGGAGTGGTTTGTTCCCTCTCCTCTCTCTTTTGCTCTCTCTCACTCTAACTCATTCCATGATATTGTGTATTTATGTGTGGAGGGGGAGGGGACAGGAAGCACACCAGGAGAGAGGCAAGATGAAATCAAGGAATGTGTATACTTAATCCATTTTCTTCATTGTTCACATGTGTAGGCCAGGTTATTCTTCCTACTACTCACCTGTAGGACTGGATTGCCAGCAAGTGGAGTGACAGCATTTAGGGGGTCCTGGGTGCCATGGTGGGGAGGGGGGGGTTACTGTGATTGCATATGACAAGAGGACTGAGGAGTACACAAACTCTGCTTTCACCCAGTTATTCCTCTTTGCATGAGCTTCCTGAAAACAAAAAGTAAAAACAATACTATTATTAGTTTGCTTTTGACCTTAAATTCCAAAGTAAGGGTGGACTGGACCAGGTGTTTGTGCGCTCTTGTTGAGGCCAGGGGCAGTCCAGAGGGAAAGTGAAGGAAGTCCAAATGGCCTGCTTTCGCTCCAAATTTAGGTACCTGCCAGTTCAACACTATGAAAACTTACACTTGCAAATACAAAGAGAAAGGAGGAGAGAAAGAAATCGATGGAAAGACGGCATCCTGTTCCCACTGCCCCTTCAAGCTATTTCAGACTGCATAAAGCTCGAGCCTGGCTACCATGCCAGAGAAAGAAAAATGTGGGAAAAGAAAGATGTGGAGATGGCTAGATGGAGGTCCCCAGGGAGTGGTATCAAGTCTGTGTGTCTCTCTGAGAGCACCACCCCTGGAAAAAGCAGCTCAATCAATTTTCTGGACTGACCAAATAATAATGACTCCTCTTTGTGTGGGGGGGTTGTGTTGGAGAGTGGAGTGGAGTCTACGCCTTCCCTCGCAATTCATGCTTGAGGGGGAGACAAGAGCTGTGAGGCACCCAAGAGACCAAAGGAAAAAAGTTACATTCCCTGTCATCTTCTCCTCTGCACTCAAGGCATCTTCACTGTCTTCTGTCCCAGTTACGTCTTTCTGGCTAAGTGCAGTGTTCTCCCATCATTCTATACTATGTTTACTGTCAGAATGATTTTCCTGGAGCCCAGTGTTCAATACCTCACTAAATATTCCAAAACCTTCCCTGGTTCTCACTGTCTAGCGCAAGGGTGGCCAATCTGACCCTCATGTTTTTATAAATAAAGTTTTATTGGAACACAGCCACACTCATTTATTTATGTATTATCTATGGCTGCTTTCATGCTACAGAGTTAGAGTTGAGCAGTTGTAACAGTGAATGCATGGCCTGCAAGGCCTAAAATATTTACAGCCTGGCCCTTTATTTTAAAAACTTTGCCAAATCCTGGTTTAGAGAAAGATGCCCAAACATCTCCTCCTGGCATTTGAGATACTCGTCCATCTGGTCCCAACTAATTCTTGTCTTGTCTATCCCTCCTTCCCTTCAAGTGCATCATGCCCCAGCCAAAAGGGAATCCATACTTCATACTTTTTTAGCTGCTTTTGTACTTTTTATTGAATTATAACTCACATATAGAAAAATACCAATATTCTAAGCTTGATGAATTTTCATAATATCAACATATCCTTATAACTAACACTTAAATCAAGAAACAGAATATTATTATAATTCTCAGTACCCTAAAAGCTCTCCCCATGCTCATTTCTGTCCTGATTTCTAACTCTCTAGATTAGTTTTAGCTCTTTTTGAGTTTAATAATAAACACAAAGGTGAGTATTCTTTTTGTTTGGATTCTTTTGTTCAACATTACATTCGTGAAACTCATCCATGTCATCACATGTCATTGCTATATTCCATATTTTGTGTTTCATTATATCATAATTTATTCTACTGTTGATAGGCATTTGAATAGTTTCTAGTTTAGGGCTATTTTAAACAATGCTGCCATAAACATCTTTTCCATGTTTTTTTGATTAGAATATTATGCATTTCTATTGGGTCAATACCTAGGTATGTCACTGTTGAGTCATAGTGTAGATATTACCAAATTATTTTTCAATGTATTTATACTAACATATACTTCTATAAGGAGTGCTTAGAAATTCCAATTGCTGCTTAATATCCTTGCCAACATTTGGGTTTTTGTTGATGCTGATTTTTTTTACTTTTAGCAATTCTGGTGGGTATATGGTAGAATCACATTGTGGTTTAAATTTGAGTTTCCTTAATCTCTAAGAGGTAGAGCACCGTTTCATAAATGTATTGGCCATTTGGATATCCTCCTTTGTGCTGTGCATGTTTAAAATTAAGTCTTTGTCTTTTTTCCTATCAGATTGTCTTTTCTTATTTATTTGTATAATTTTCTTTTGGTATTCAAATGGCTACAAATAAAACTTTTGTATATTTTGGCTATAAGTCTTTTTTCAGATATGTGTATTATAAATGTCATCTCTTACTCTATGGGTTGCCTTTTCACTCACTTTATCAAAACACAATAAACTTATCCAATTTATTTTTTTCATAATTAGCACTCTTGAAAATTTGTTTAAGAGATTTTTGCCACCTTCAAAATTAAGATTCTTGTAAATTTTCTTCTATAAGATTTTTTTCCTACCTTTATATTTTAAATCTATAGGGAAATGATTTTGTTTATAAGCATATTTGTCTGGTATGAGTGGGGGTTAAGATTTTTTATTACCACACGGATGGATAGCCAGTTGATACACCCTTTTTTCTAAATTAAAAAGTTCTTTACCCGCTAAACTGCTGTTACCATTGTTATCTATCGGTATGCTATTTTCTTGCATAAGTAATGTACAAGGAAATCACTGGTTACATTAAGAATATGTTGTTTACAATGGCATCAAAACACCAAATTCCTAGGAATAAATGGAAAAAGATGTATAACCCTCTACACAAAATACCCTAAAACATCATTGAGAAAAAAGATAAAAAATTATAGTACATATAAACATATACATAGTACATAGTATGTGTGCAGGCATATATATTTTACATAAAAATATGTATAATTTGCTATAGCTTTATAATAAGTCTTGAAATATAGTAGCCTATGTTCTTCTTCTTTAAGATTACCTTGGCTAGTCCTGGCATTTTAAATTCCCATACACATTTTAGGATTAGATTGCCAGTTTGAATAAAAAATTCTGATGAGATTTCAAGTGGGATTACACAGAATTTGTAGATCAGCCTGGGAAGAATTGACATATTTGTAATATGCCAGTATGTCTAATCCATGAACACACACCTCCATTTATCTAGGGAGTCTTCTGTTTTTATCAGTGATGTTTTGTAGTTACATACACCTATTATAACATTTATTTGTAGGGGTTTAGTGTTTTTAATGCTACTATAAATGCTGAACTGTTTTAAATTTAATTTTTCTAATTTCTAATGTTACTAATATATGGAAATACAACTAATTTCTGTAGATTGACCTTATAGCTAATGACCTTGTTTAATTTGCTTATGAATTCAAATAGCTTATCTGTAGATTCTTTTGGGTTTTTTAAGTATACAGTCATATTGTTTATTAAAATGACAGTTTTACTTATTTCTTTCCCTATCCTTATGCCTTTTTTCCTTTCCTTGCTTTATTACACGGGCTAGGACAAGCAAGTATAAAAAGTATAGGACAAGGACAAGTATAAAAGTGGTGACAGTGTGTAGCCGGTTTCTCTCCAGCTTGAGGCATGTATCCCCTAACCCAGCAAAACTTACTTCAGTGATTTGGTCTCCAGAAACTACCTGAGTGAAAGGAATTAATGGTCTGGTAACTGTTTACAAGGGTCCCTCCTGGCTGGGCTCTTTCTTCACTCTATTTTGGAACTATTCTTCAAGTATATACAGAGGATCAAAATCTACTTATTAGATTTGCTGGGTTAATTAAGTATAAAGCTCTTTCCTTGGTGTATAAACCATAGATATGATCATAATTACTATCTAGTGAATGTTATCTACTAAATATCTATTGACTTTGTTTGCATTAGTTAATTTGATGATATCAGTAATCCTATAAGATAGTCACAATTATTTCTTTTGTGTAGACAAGAATCCCAGAAATTAGAAATTACAAATTTCCCCAAGTCACCCAGCTGGAAATGTTATAATAGAGCTGAGTTTTGAACCCAGGCAGTTGACTTCAGAGCCCTGAGATAGTGTGCAGTACTGATTTTCTCATAGCAAGCTGAAATTTGCTTCCTTATAATTCCTTCGTGGTCACACAGAACAAGCACGCTTTCCCTTTCCCATGAAAGCCCTTTCGTTGTTTGAAGGTAGCTTTTATTAGTCTTTCAAGTATCCTCCAGATTAAACATTCCTAGTTTCTTTCATTTCTTGAATGACAAGGCTTAGAAATCTCCCTTGCTCTTCCAGTTACCAACGTCCTCAAAACTCCTCTCCAAGCACGGTGCTCAGAGTTGGGTGGGGGCTTATACAGCTTTGCTTGAGTGATTGGCACTGTGCAGTAGAATTTTACCCTTCTTTATTTTGATCCTTGTATTTCTCAAAATGCATCTTGAGATTGAAACAACTTAGTATAGATTTTGGAGTTTAAAGATTTCAGTTCCAACCTTAGCAAAGCCATTTACTAGCTGTGTGACCTTGGGTAAGTTACTAGATCTCCCCAAGCCTCAGTTTTATTATCTATAAAATGTGGGACCATAACTACTACCCTGGTTGCCCCTGGCGAATGGCGGGAGGCTCATTTGAGATAATGGATGGGAATGTTGTTTTCAAACTGTGAAGAGCTCTATCAATGTCAGTTATTTTTAGCCAACACATCATGGTGTTGACACATACTGAGTGAGTATTTGTACAGAGTGGAGCTGAATTCAGTCACAGAGAAAGGGACAAAAGGGAATGCGGTGGCATTCAGCCAACATAAGGAAATGCTAGTTGGCGGCAGAGGGGAGAAAAACGGGGTGTGAAGTGAGCCTCAGACCTGAGGACATATGTAGACCTGAGTGTTCAGCTGAGACTTGGGGGGAAGGTGCTACGGTCCGCGAGGTCAGTGAGGACCAGAAAATCATCGTCAGATTTGGTGACCTGAGATGCTGAATTGTGTTCTTCCTTCCAGTGAAATCGTGAGGCAGGGCCATTTCCTGCCTTCCCTCCCCTATCCCACAAGGCTAATTATTATAAAAATTCTCTGTCATTGCTTTGCAAAAGTCCACAGCCTAACTAATTTAAAAATGCAAATGAGTGCTAAATTACAGTCAGGTTTGGAGCTTGTGTCCTGCCTATGCACCTAGAGATCGTAGGCATCATTTCTACAGCTGGAAATCAATCTCAAGCACCCTGGGTGATATGATAATAGCCAGTGGCATTGCTGCTGATGTCACAAAATGCTCGGTTGATGGTGGATTTCAGCAGCATTGTGGACTATCAATCTTAGGCTTGTCTCCACCTCCGCAGTGGCATACTGCAGCGCTATGTTATTTCCCCTGAAAAAATCAAGGGGCCCTCCCTCTTCCGTCTGTCAGCCCTGCGATAGACCAGGTGATAAGTGCTCTGGTGGTTGGACGGCCTCCCTTACCATCACACCTCCTGGCTGTGGAGCTCTGAGTCTGAAAGCCTGTTCAGTGATTATGATGATGATGAGAAATGGAGTCCTGGCTGTCAGCTAATCCTTAGGTTAGTGAGTCTCACGGTGTGCTCCTAGGATCTGGGATGCTTTAACTATGCAGCTTCTTGGGTCCCATTTATTTCAAACATACTGAATTGGAATCTCTAGAGATGGACCCCAGAAGTGGATTTTTAAAAACAGGCTTCTCAGGTGATTCTTATGCATATTAAAGCTTTACAGTGTACTGCCTTACACTGTAAAGTGGTGGGTTTGGGGGGTGCTGAAAGAAGCTCTTAGAGACGTTCTTGCCCAGGGGTTTTAACCTTGACTGCACATTAGAATTGCATGGGGAGCTTTTAAAAACTCTCAGTGCTGGAGGTCCTACCCCACACAAATGTCATCAGAATCTTTGGGGTTGGGACTAGGCCATCAGTGTTTTAAAGCTCTGCTGTTGATTACAACATACAGCCAAGGTTGAGAATCACTGCTGCAGTCCAACCTATTGGGTTTACACTTGGGGACAGTGTAGCCCACAGAGGCACTGTCTCTGAGAGATAACAGAAACCTCAGAGAGTCAGTGGCCCAGACAGGATGAAAACTCAGATTTCTTACTGCTAATTGGTGCTTCTTCTACCACATAGATTCTCTTTGTTGAACCAATGGCAACCACTGTTCCCTTGTGCTCTATTTTATAATAAGAAGTAAAGTAACACCAAGTGGTTTGATTTCCTTATAAGCCAGAGTGTTCTTGTTCTCTCAAGGTGGACCTCTGACTCTAGCCAGTGATCTCTGATTCAAGCTGTATTTTAAAGCTCAGCCCCAGCTGTGGACTCTCTCTCACTCTACCCCAAGTTTCCCAAGACCTCTGTCAACTGGAGAAGGCCTGCTGGGCAGCCGGGTTTCTAGCTCTAACATTAGCCCTACACATGTGACTTTTAAGCAAGCAACTAAACTTTGGCCTCTCATTTCCTTCCCTTATTCAGAATGCACATAATCAAATCCAAAAGCTTTGCCGAAAAAGTGATTGTTTTTCAACACCATAGCCTAGTGCTAGGCACAGGGCAGACATCCAGTGAATACTTGATGAAATAATGAATTGAATAATCATTACACAATCACTTAACCCAACTTACCTTCTCTCAAAATGATTTAAACATTAAATCTTATTTCAAAAGATTTGCTTGCAGTGAAAATTTCTGTATAGTGTGTCTATTTCCAGCCCTCATGAGTTGCCTAATGTTACCTAACATATATCTTCCACAAAAAGATTTTTGATGGATGAAATAACTTGAGTTATTCCTTAGAATTTGACATACTGGAGTTTCCTTTAGACAGGGAGTAATTATACCTTTACCCACCATAAGTCCTTTGACACTGTGTTAGAGGAGTGTCACTGTGTGAAGGATGGGCGATATGGCAATCCAATAAAAATGTCTCTCCTGTGTTTCATCTACATGAGAGCTAAAGTTCTCGATTTTTAACTTAATAATGGGTTGTCTTTCACTTAGATCATTTGATGTCCATAGGTCCTACACCTTGAATTTTGCTTTCATGATTTCTTATCTGTCACTCACTGTACCAACATGCTTATTTGATAACTTTTGAACCATATGAGCTTCCGGTTCATGGCCAGGTTAAAAGCCAATGGTAGTGAAGAGGACATGGTCTAGAGTCTAGACTCTAGATAGTCATTGACAGATGCTTACTGATATAAGCCAAGGACTGAGCTGGCCACTGGGGAGTCATCTGAAAGAGACACATTCCCTGCCCTCCTGGAACTACAGTCTGGCAGGGGAGACAGGCATTAATCAAAGCACACAAGTGGTTGAATGATCAGACAGAGAGATGAGGGTTGTGGTAGACAGAGACTGGCTCTGTAAGAGTGTTTAGGAGAGAAACCTGACTCAGGCCAGAGGGCAGGAAGGCATCCCCAAGGAAGTGATGACCTAGCTGATATGGGAAGGACGAATAGAACCTGCTTATGTGGAAAGGGGCAGAGATATGACTCAGGCAGAAGGCACAGCATTTGCAAGGCCTGTGAGAGGGATGAGCTTGATGAGTCTGAGGAACCGGAAGAGGGTTTTTGAGCTGGGCAGGGTCACAGGCTACGCTGTGCATGCAGGTGGGGAAGAGTTGGTCTTTTACTGGAATTAGTTGGTCTGTGTAACTTTTTGTGGAGGGTCAATCTAAAGAGAGATTTAAATTAAGTATGTGATCTGGATTAGGGCTTAATCAGTGCTCCAGTAAGCGTCCCAACATGGCCAACATTAGCGAGTTCAAGGCCATTAAATCAGTAATTTCTCTGACAAATGTTTATTGAATTTGTACTGTGTGCCAGTAGGCTAGAGTGAACCAGGAGAATGGGGTAAAAGTCAGTTTGCAATAGGGTTAAACATGTCAGCTGTGGACAGAGTTGTGGGATTGCATTTATACCACACAATATGAGAGTTTGTTCATGTCACTTAATTTTTCTAAGTTTCAGTTTTCTCAACCATCAAATGGGGGATAAAGGCTGAGGATCAAATGAGTTACTGTGTGAAAGATACTTAGCTTAGTGCCAGACGCATCATAGATATCTAATTGATATTGGCCATATGCACTCCAGCTGGAAAAAATAAGAAAAATCAATCTTTGTTTCTAAGTCTGGGCTTTAGACACTGAGAAAACCCCTGGAGCTTCTCAGGGGACAGTTGAAGGGAGAAAGGGAGGTTTTCTGGCAGCTGCATTATCCACCCAAGAGTCTCAGCTGGCACTTTCCTTGTCCCTTTAGACAGCAGCTTGCCGCTGGCTGATGGTGGCAGTGGGCCAGTCACTGAGTTTAAATAGAATTTTCCTTGCAAATTGACATAGCAATAAAATTACCAAACTGCTGTGTTTATATTTCCAAATAAAAGACAGATTTTAAGTGTATTACACCAAGGTAATTGAAAATCAGAAGCAAATGAGAAGTTGTGCTGTAACTTCCACACTAATGTGAGATTCCCCTCTCCCGATCCCCAATTAGATATGGGAGGAGGAGCATGTGTGGAAGAAGGTATGTTTGCAGGATCCCTGTGCTCAGAACCATTAAGATGAGCTGAATTCTTAGACTGATAGCAGCTCACCATTTGGGAAACTTGAAGCCCCCAGGTTCTCTCTAGGGATGCAAATGTAGCAACCTGGATTTCAATTAAGATTCTGCTATCCCCATGATAGAGCTCTCTTAATCCTTCTTTAGAGGTGCTTCCTGGGTAATCAGGAGCTGCTGCAGACTGCACGAAGCTTTGTTTAACCCCAGCTTAACTGCCAAAGCTCTCTGAGACAAGCTCACCTGCTCGGAATCCACGCATCCCCTCCCGTTGGCCGCGTGTGGGGAATTGCAATGCCTCTGTGTGCTGTGGGAAACTGGCTTAAAAGTACAGAGCTCAGAACCTTCAGAGGGGATCCCAGGAATGTCTGGCCACTTGGCTTAGGATGTTTTTTGGTTTTTTTGTCCTTTGTCTTGCCTTAGTGGTTGTCACCTGACAGTGGCAGTGAGGGAGGCAGGGGTGGGGGTTGCATCTCTTATAACCCATCATCCCCACTCAAGTCATGCCAAATTAAAATAATACCAATTTTCGATGTGAATAATAGAAGATAATTCCTCAACTTTTAACATGTGAAAGCATCTTTTTTAAAACCTTGCTGTTTAAAAATATTAGCACAATCTAGATAAGAAGAATGTAGTTTGATACAAGTGCCTGGGCAGATTACCACCCCAAGTCTCTCCTGAATAGAGTTTTCCCCACTGAGGCTTGTTCATCCTTGTCTGCTATTCTACAGCATCCTATGGCTAACTGCTAAGCATGGCAAGGCAGTTCTGTCTGGAAATGCTGATTGTCCTTACATCCAGGCATTAAAAAAGGTAAAAAAATGAGCATCCGCGGATAGAATGCTGGCAAGAGCATGTTGTCTATAGAGCACAGATAATAGAATTTTTCCTGAAGATTATTGACCACTTGTGGGAAGCCTGCACCGCCATTACAAGATGGCGCCCACATCCTGGGGTACGCCCCTCTCCGGTGCGGGTAAACAAGCCAGTGCGCATGCTCGTTGCTGACTCATTGCCTTGCGTAGCCCAACCTATATAAGCCTGCACCCTTCCGCTTTCGGCGTCTTCCGCATAATGTAAGTTGTAAGGAGCCTCAATAAAGC